>RJWJ010027945.1:0-21784 GCA_004363605.1 Indri indri
TCTCTCTCTCTCTCTCTTTGTTATTTAAACTCCATGAAGCCATGGATCCTGTGTATTTTGCTTATTGCTATCTCAGTACACCCTCTAAGAGACTTGGTACACCTCTTGTATTATCCTGGATAGAGGTGGAACCTGTTATACTAAGGGAAGTATCACAAGAATGGAAAAACAAGCACCATATGTACTCACCATCAAATTTATATTCACTGACTTAACTGACCAACACTTAAGTGCATATATAGTAGTAACATTCATGGCGTGCCAGGCAGGTGGGAGGGGGAGAAGGAGATGGGTATATTCACACCTAAAGGGTGCAGAATGCACCATTTGGGGGATGGACATGCTTGAAGTTCTGACTTGGATGGGGCAAAGACAATATATGTAACCTAAACATTTGTACCCCCATAATATGCTGAAATAAAAAAAATTAAACATTAAAAAATAAAATAACAAAAATTATAAATAATTGGTCAGATAAGAAGGAAAACAGATACCCTTTTCATTTCTTTAGAAAATATCCATTGTGTCAATTGACATTTTCTTTCCAGAGTATCTTACAGTAGCCTAGTTAAAACCTTTTGGGTTTGTTCTGATATTTTGTGATAGCTTTAATATGCATAGGTTTCTTTCCTCACCTACATTATACCTCTATTATATTTTTTATTAGGGACAAGGAGTTACTACTTGTAAGTGTTACATATAAATCTTTAAGATCAGGCACACATTTCATTTCTTATATGTATGGCCATATCCTGTGGGGATCATTGTCCTGCTTTATCTTCCTTAAGACTTTATATGGACTTTTTCCCATTTACTTCTTTTGTATTGGAATGTAAGTGGATTTCTTTTGTTTTTTCTCAAAAGTGTCTTATTGTGGTATACAAAATAAAATAATATTTTAGATAGGTAACAAAGAGGATGCAACAGGAAAACAAATAGAAATAGAAGTGTGATCAATACACAAAAGGTATGCTAAAAAATTCCAAGTATAATCTTTGCAAAGTGAGCCACACATTTTCCCCCAAAGTGGCTGTCACCACAAAGAGAATAAAATGGTTCTTTATGTTATTTCCTAATTTATATTGATATAAATTAAGACTTTTTTCTAAGGAGTATGACTGTTGCTCCTAATAAGACTAGATAGAATTTTCTCCCAGTTACTTTTGGGAAGAATGCCCAATTTCAATCAATGAACGCCACTCACCAACAATCCTACCACCGACAATTGTTCTTATAATATTTCTCACACACCACAGCACAATTCTAAACAAGCACTTTTACCAGAGACCAGTTTTTGGTCCAGGCCTATATCTTTGTGCTAATATGGCTTAATCTGAGGAATTTGGACTGTGTTCTTTTAGAAGACACTATGCCTTTGATGGTTAGGTAGTACTTTCCAGATTTTTTCCGTTGGCTATACTTGGAGTTCTGATACATTTATATAATTCAATAAACTTTTGTAATTTTCCAGGGAAATCGATTCCCTGGGCTAGAGGTATGGTTTCTCCAGATATGTACTCTGCACTTTGAATGAAGGTGCATTTTCATCACTAGAGGGATCCTTGCAGGAAACCCCAGGACACAACAAAAGATTTAAAGCTAAAATAAAAATCAATAATCAACTATTTATAAATATATTGATCAAACACACTAGCAGTGTTTTTTTTGTTTTGTTTTGTTTTTTAGCGTATCTACGTGCTGCCTTAGCCAATTTGTCTTGGAGATCTTATCTGAGCATAACAGAAAGTATTAATTTCTATTATTTGAACAAAACTTATGGCTGGGGTAAGATTCTGCATGGTGCCTAAGGGAAGAAACAGAGGACAAGAGAGGGGACTTAACCCTAGCAAGATAAATTCAGACATGTCTTTTGGAGAAACTGCTTTTTTTCTTTCTTGCCTTAGAGAGCTCTCTTTCCTTCATGGAATTATTCCAGTTCAGGGGATGCTCTTTAAGAAAAACACTAACTGGATATAGAAATAAATATTTCGTGAGAATGTGAAAAGCAACTGTAGTTTTTTTACAGATGAATATTATAAGCATTATACAGTTAGATAGGAGGAATAAGTTCGGTGATCCACTGTACAGTATGGCAGCTATAATCAATGATAATGAATTGTATATTTCAAAACAGCTGAAAGAGAGTATTTTAAATGTTCTCACCATAAAGAAATGACAAATATTTGAGGTCATGGATATGCTACATACCTTGATTTCATCATTCCACAATGTATACATGCATAGAAACATCACATTGTACTCCATAAATATTTGTCTGCAATTATTGTTTGTGTATCAAAATAAAATAAAATAAAAACCCGTAACCATACAAAGAAGTCAATTCCTCATGGCCATAGAACTCCCTTGTCTTTATGTTGTTCTGGGTGATGTAGTGGTTCTCCTTCAAAGAATTTCTTGTAAACTGGATATTTGCAATGAGAATAATTGTCCCTCCAGACTTGGCTCTGCCACAGCCGCCACAGAGATTCCCTCAGATGGCAGCAGCTGTGGCATTTCCCAAGCTCTAATGGCTTTCATCTGAGGCCTGCTCTCACATACCTTCTGAACAAGCAGAACTGGTCCTTTCAATGACCCTAATCCTTTTTCCCTGTCTTCTTGCTCAGCTGGTGTGCACAACTTTTCTCCCCAGACTTCTCCCACCCAACATACACGTGTGAACACACATTTTTAAGACCATGAGCATTTCTAAACTTCATTGAGATAGACTGGACTTTTTATTAATCTGGAAATTTAAGCATGTGTACCTTATCTACACCCCAAAGTCTACTGAAAAACGTTGAGTTCACTAAGAACAAAAGAACAAGTTTTTTGGGCCCATCCTCCCATGATTTCAAGGAGAGAAGGATAATAAACATTTTAATTATTTTAATTAAATTTTTCCCTCTGGTTCAGATAATTTAATCACATTGGTGGAAAATAGTCAGTGCAAGCTAGCAACTCATATTTCCCAGTTTTTACATGTGGTGCTTAGACAAAGAGTACTGAGCTAATTGAAAATTGTAATACTGCATTTTCTTTATTTCTGCAATGCCCTCTTTGTGCCAAAATGTCAACCCAAATATTGCTTCATACCTAAGAGCAAAGTAAGAATTTATCTAGACTAGAAGCCTAGTTTTCTACTTTTGAAAATAAATAAATTAGTATAGCCACCATGGAGAACAGTATGGAGGTTCCTCAAAAAACTAAAAATAGAACTACTTTATGATCAAGCAATCCACCTGATGAATATATATACAAAAGAAAGAAAATCAGTATATCAAAGAGATATATCTGCAGTCCCACATTTACTGCAGCATTACTCATGATAGCCAAGATATGGAATCAACTTAAGTGTCCATCAACTGATAAATTAATAAAGAAAATGTAGTATATATATATGCAATAAAATATTATTCATCCATAAAAAAGATGAAAGCTTGTCATTCGCAACAACATGGATGGAACTGGAGAACATTATGTTAAGTGAAATAAAACAGAACCAGGGAGACAAATATTACATGTTCTCACTCACATTTAGGAGTTAAAAATTAAAATTGAACTCATAGAGATAGAGAGTAGAATGATAGCTACCAGAGACTGGGAAGGGTAGTGGGAAGGGAATGAGAATAAAGAAAGAATCGATAATTGGTACAAAAATAGAGTTATATAGAATCAATAAGATCTAGTATTCAGTAGCACAATAATTGGTATCAATTGTTAACAACAATTTATTTCACATTTTAAAATAACTAAAAGAGTGGAATTGGAATGTTCCTAACACATAGAAATGATAAATACTTGAGGTGATGGAGACCTCAGTTACCCTGATTTTCTTGTTACACACTCTAGGCCTACACCAAAACATCAATATACTCCATAAATATGTATAACTATTATGTATCCATAATAATTAAAAATAAAACATTTTTAAAGACTAAAATTAAAAATTAAAAAATGAAGTCCAGAAACTAAGAGTTTACAGAATTCATCTATATACTAAATAAATATGAATGACATTTATTTTACATGATCATATTAATAATGAGAATAAAAACTACATTTTGCAGAATATAATACAGAATGTACTTTTGTATTTATTGTTTCTTATTTGTTCAATCAAAGTTCTATCATTCATGAGGGGAGAGAGCCATCTATTTTTAATTACACTTTTTGATGAAATAGCATATAAACATTCCCACTTTCAGTTAGATAAGGATAAACAGAACTCATTTTGGTTTTTATAGGCGTTCCACTGTATTTTCAGTTCTTCGCACATTGGGCTAAATGGCAAATGGCCCTTTATTTAGAGAATCTTCATTTTCAGCTGTTGGCACTGCCATCCTTTCAGCTGCTCTTAGCCCCCAGAGCCTGCACATAATAAACAATACAATCTGCTGGAAGCCTCTAACAGCTTTAAATGTTTCTGCTAATGTGCCTGTGGCATTTTAGACCAAACTTTTAAAACTTTCTTAAAATCTTGGAAATACAAAACATTTATGGGTTTAAAAGGGCATAAATTAATGAACTGCTTGACTTTCTTTTAAATGAGGTGTCCATTTTCCATCTCAGTCTCTGAGTAATTATTGCTGTCTGATATATAAATGGCTGGGGCAGCTAACCACCCATTTTAAATGACCATACTCTTTACCACACCTGCATTAAGCCTGATCTACAGAATCGCACTATTAGTTTTGGAACCTGTGTAGTAGAGACACAAACCCCAAATGAAAAATCAGTTCTTGTTCAATTCTGAAAGAAGAAAAAGAAAGCATTTTATTTCTCATTCATTCACATGTAGGAATGATGCCTGCTCACTGTTTCAAATTCTAATGCCTCTGGTAGGTTTCTGATAGAGAAGAAGTTAAAACTTCCTTAGTGTTTCAAAGTTTGGGCAGAAATAAGAAAGAACATGACAAAGTTAAGGTTGCCCTATATTTTCATCTTAGATTACTCTCTGAGAAAGTCTTAATGAGCAGGGTGGGATGTGTACTATTACTGGGGATGAGTACTGCTTTAAGAATATTTTCAATCCTCTGGAAATAAATCTACTTTTACTCTAAGTGCTAAAGAAGAGCTACTTTGCAAATAGCAAAATAGCTATTATTTGGTATTATTTTTGCATATGATGCAAACTTTGCTGGTTCTTAAGGTTTTGCACATTGATATATTTTAAGAAGCTAGGTTTTTGTTCAAAGTGCTAAAATCTTATCCCATGTGGAATATAATAAACAACTCAGTTCAATTTAAGAATATTGATCAGCAGTCTACATTTCCATTAGTTATAATTTAGCTATTACAAATTGGGGATGAACTTGGTCATTCATAATTTTAAGGCTCTACTAATTTTGCATACTTTGCTATCACTTGAGAAAAGACTGAAATGGGGCCAGTGACAGCATTACAGGAAAATAATCAGTTAAACATAATGAACTCACCGAAGAGAACACTTGAACTTGTAAGTGGCAGAACACCTCAAAGTGTGTCAGTGATACCTCAAGACTGTAGGCGTGTGCCGGCTATAAGTAATTCTCCTTTTCCTTGTCTTCTATGACAAATATGCTGTCCTAGCCTGCTTGGCACTTCTTTTTTCTGGTATTTTGACCTCAATATTTGAACCTTTATTAAAGACCTGAAATTGCTACTCTACCTATTTCTTTGGAAAGCCCAACCTCTCTCACAAATTTGATGATGCATTAATCAATCTAGGAATCTTTATTATCAATCAAAATTTTAATATCAAGTTCCATCCTACTTATCCAAACTATTTGATATTTTCTTTTTGTTTCTCTGCCATTTCATCAAATAAAATATATCTAAAATGAAGCTCTATTAAAACCTATCTAATTTACTTAGTGACAAATATGTGCAAGGGATTACAGTAGATCAAGTAATTATATTCTTTCCACATATATTGATATGCTATTTGACTTAATATTTATGTTAACACGAAGCTTCCATTTTATTAACACTTTATTTTTTTTTTTTTTTTTGAGACAGAGTCTCACTGTGTTGCCCAGGCTAGGGTGCCATGGCGTCATCCTAGCTCACAGCAACCTCAAACTCCTGGGCTCAAGCAATCCTTCTGCCTCAGCCTCCTGAGTAGCTGGGACTACAGGCATGCGCCACCATGCCCGGCTAATTTTTTCTATATATTTTTAGTCGTCCAGCTAATTTCTTTCTATTTTTAGTAGAGACGGGGTCTCGCTATTGCTCAGGCTGGTTTGGAACTCCTGAGCTCAAACAATCTGCCCGCCTCAGCCTCCCAGAGTGCTAGGTTTACAGGCGTGAGCCACCGCACCCGGCCAACACTTTTTTAATGTATTCTTTATATAAAGAGACTCAGTGATAATTGCTCTGGAATCAAGGATGAATAAAATGCTGCCTAGCCTTTTATTATAGGATGATGTGAAACAAGTTTCTGAATAAATTGTCACAACATTTATCTGAATTGAGTATATGAATGTTGAAGTGGTTAGAGAACTTTTCTAAGATACAAAAAAAACCAACAAAGCATAATGAACAAACAAAAAGAACATATATTTTTTAAATGAACATAAGAGGCAGAAACAAAGAGAAAACTTGGGTTGTCCTAGATATATATATGTACGTATCTGTCTGTGTGTGTGTGTTTGTATTGAGTACTTATGAATACATACACAAACACACATATACATATATATTATATGTACACATGTATGTATACATTATATATACACACATATGTATAAATATTAATATATGTTCTAGAAAGGATTCAAAGTCTTAATTTTCTTCCAGTTTTAAAGGGAGACAAGAAACTTACAAATTCTGAAGATTAGCTGAAATGTTTAAAAGTGGTAAAATAATGAACACTGGGCCATACCTAGTGAAGAGCAAACCTAAGTCATCTGTGTAGGAATAACCCACAATTTAGACTCTCAAAATTTCAACATGATAGACTCAATATAGTAACACAAAGATTGAGCAACAAAAGACTATAAAAATAACCATGGAGATTTTAATTATAATAAAATAGAACTTTTAGAAATATAAGATGTGTTGTTGAAATTAAAAACTAAATGGCTAACTTCTGCTATGAAAGTAGAAAGCTGTAAAAAAAAATGTCCTAAAAAATAAAAGCAAGCCATGTTAATCACATATTTATAGTTATTGTTAGTATTTTTTACCCATAATAGAGGACATAATAAAATATAATTTATAAATCAAATATAAATTCTCTCTAGAGAATCAAAAAAAAAAGATCAATACGTGCTCTCATCCGTTATTGAAACAGAGATGATAAGGTATTTGTAAGAGTTTAGGGTAAGGAAAATCAGCCTAATTTAAAAAAATCTTTTAGTTACAATACATTGACTGGCTGATTAGGGTCAGAGGATCTCCAGACACAGATCACAACTTCACAACCTTCACAATGCTTGTCCATGAGGCTCAACAGAAGGCTGAGGTTGTATCATAAAAACAGAAGCAGGGAAGAAAAAGTGACAGAAACTCTCTAGGGATTTCAGGTTTTCCAATAAGAAAGTGACAGGAGCAGGAATGTGCCTTTTCTGGAGATAAATATAACACACTTTAGTCTTTATTGAATTTTTCTATAAATTTATGGCACAAAATAAAAAACCCACAGGATAGCAAGAAAATGTGATACACGTTTTAGAAAGGAAACTGTCAATAAAATTAAATGAAAGAATCCTGATGTTGAAATTATCAGTCACAGACTTTAAAATACTGATGGTAAAATGTTAAGGAGTTTAGTAAAATGTCTAAGCAACATAGATTAAAATATAGAACATTCCAGAAGAGATATGTAAACTAACAAAAATATCCTAAAGGAAATAGTTGATATAATAGTACAATAGTAAAAATGATGGGCTCATTAGAAGTCTACTTACAGGTCAATAGAGAATAATAATGTTGAAACACCAAAAGAACTATTAGTTTTAAAAAAGGAGAAAGCAGAAGCAGTTTTTTAGAGAATATAACATGGTTTAACATACTCATCATTAAAGTCTCAGGAGAAAATGAGATACATAAAATATTATAGGAGATAAGAGCAGAGATATTTCCAAAGTGAGTGAAAGGCATCAACCTACAGATCAGTGAGCATGAAGCAATGTAAGTAACAGAAAAACAAAGCTGTATCTAGGTATATTACAATTAAATAAATAAGAATTGCAGTAAATAGCAGATCTTAAAAGCGGAGAAAAAAGACACAGATGCAAATTATATGAATGATAATATTTTATCAAAAACAATAAAAGCTAGAAGGAAATAAAATGCAATCATTAAAGTCCTTAAAGGAAGAAAAAAATCATCTAGAATTTTACGTCGATCAAAAATATGGTTCAAGAACTAAGGTGAAATAAAAACATTCCCAGACAGAGCAAAGCTAAGAGAATTTGTTACCATAAAAGCCTCACAGAAAGAAATGACAAAAGAAGAATTTTTTGGTTGGAAAAAAATGATAAATGATGAAATTTTGCATCTTCAGGAAGTAGTGAAGAGCATCATAAAGGTATAGATAAGGGTTAAATAAGAGACAGATGTTGGTAACATACATGTGTGTTTGTGTGTGTTTACTCTCATACTCTAAACATATATGTATTTGGGTATGTATGTGTATTCCAACCAAATTGAAGTAACAGTGATTGTATTTACCCTCCCACATTAAATCACTAAAACAGACATAATATATGAAACAAGTTTTAGACAGACGGTGCAGGTCTCCAATCTCTGAGAGATGGCAAACAAAAATTATAAGTCCCATGATTTTAAAAGCTTATTGCCTGAAAGCAGTTTTGAGGCATAGAAAAGGAGAAATTAAATAAAATGTAGTATTTGTTGAGTATAAAAGACATAGATTGTGTTTTAGGGACACCAGAGTAGCTGGAACTTGAATTTGTAAGACGAAGTACTAAAAAGAAGAAAGCTTCTGAGAGAACAAGAGAGAGAGGGAGAGAGAGACACAGAGTGAGAGGGAACTAAAATGGGATATTTTCAATTCTGTGCTGAAATGCTAATTTATGAATGTGAAACTGGGTTAAGCACTATTAGAAAGGAATGAGTAAAACAATTATTTATGGAGCTTACATAGGTCAGGGAATATTTTGTGTTCCTATGATCAAAACTAGAAAGGATTCAAGTAGAATTGCCTTAGTAGTGGTTCTAATTTAGCCTTAGGCTGATGGTTTCTCTAGCCCTTTCCTAATAAAATTTAAAAACATGTCTCAAAAGGATTGTACTGATTGCAAGTAACTTAAGTACTCATCAGAAAAATAACAAGAGCAAGGCTATTTGAAAACAACATTATTTGAAGGAATAAAACAAAATACCAAAATACAGCAACCGACGATGTTAAGTTCATGCTATCTAACATCTACGCAAAAAATCCAGGCATTAAAGAAAGTGAAAACATGTAAGTCATAACCAATAAACTAAATAAACAGAAAGAAAAAAATAGTAGGGGTGAAACTAGTAGGTAAGTTTATTGAAAATATTATAAAATTATAAATGTGCTGTATATGCACATGAGAAAATAGAGGCAAATACGAACAGGATGAGGAGAGAAATGGTGAATACAAAAAATCCAAACTGATACTTTAGATTTGAAAGATATAATATTTGTGTCTTAGTCAGTTTTATGTTGCTATGAAGGAATACCTAAGGCCGGGTTATTTACAAAGAAAGAAGGTTTATTTAGCTTAGGGTTCTTTCCAACCTTGCTGGTTGGAAAAGCATCTGGTGAGGGCCTCAGGCTGCTTCCACTCGTGGTGAAAGGTGAAGAGGAGCCAGCGTATGCAGAGATCACAAGGTGAGGGAGCAAGCAAGGGGATGCAAGGCTCTTTTTAACAACTAGCTCTTGATGAAACTACAAGAGAGAAACTCACTATCGTGAGGACATCACAATGCTATTCATGAGAGATTCACGCACATGACCTAAATTCCTCTCATTCAACCCCACCTCCAACATTGGGGATCAAATTTCAACATGAGGTTGACAGGATAAACATCTAAACCCTAGCAATCTAAAATGAAAAAATAAATATTTATATTTGACACTTACAATGAAAGATCAGTAATATGAAGACAAAGCATTAGAAACTATGCAAAAAAGAAAACACTAAGAAATACAAAGAATATAGGATCAATCAGTAAGCTGTATGACAATACCAAGCAGTCTAGCATACATATACTTTGCATTTCAGAAGAGAAAACTTTGTTTCCAGGAAAAAAAAATATATGGAACAATAATACCAGAAAATTTTCCAAATCTAAGCAGAAATATATACCTACACTTCAATGAAACTCCAGAAACTCTAAGAAAAATACACCTAAGGAAAAACATGCCAAGGTACATCATAAGCAAATTGTTATGAACTGATAAAGATATTTGGAACAAAAGATTCATTACCTATAGATAAGTAAACATAAGAACTACAACAGATTTTTCATCACAAACTATAAACAACAGACAATGTAAAGATATTTTTCAAATAAAAGAACGTACTGTCAATATAGCTAAACTATTTTTCAAAAGTGAAAGCACAATTTTCAACAATGACAACAGGATGATTTAATGGGTAAAAAATAGTATTTACAATGAATAGTTTTGTGACAAATATCAATATTCAAAAGTATGAATTTGGAAACTTCACGCCACGTATAAAAATTAACCCAAAATAGACCATAGACTAAATGCAAATACTAAAAATATAAAACTGTTAGAAGAAAATAGTGAAACAGTGGAATTCTTTATATATCTGGTCCTCCAGTCTTGGGTGAATATATATTGACAGTTTTTATATTCTCTTGCTGAATTGATCCCTTTATTATTATATAATAACCTTCTTTATCTCTATTTATGTTTTTTGACTTAAAGTATTTTATCTAAGTGTACCTAGTCCTGCTAAGTTTTGGTTTCCATTTGAGTGGAATATCTATTTCCATCCCTTCACTTTTGGTCTCACTTTTTGTAGAGAATAAAAGCATAAATGGTATAATTTAAAAAAATAATTTGGAATTTATCAAAATTAAAAATCTTTGCACTTTAAATGACACCAATAAGAAAGTGAAAGACAATTCACAAACTGGGAGAAAATATTTACAGATTACATATATATTAACAGACATATTATATATTCAGAATATAATATTAACCTAAAAATTATAAAGAATATATAAATTATGCATTATAAAGAACAAATAGAGAACTTTTACAATTCAATAATAAGACAAATATCCTATTTAAAATGGGCAATGCATTTGAATAGTCATTTGTTCAAAAAATATACGAATGACCAAAAGTCACATGCAAAGATCTCAACATCATTATTTACTAAGGACATTCAAATCAAATCCCCATTAAGATACCACTTCTCACCCGTAAAACTGACTATAATCAAAAGATGGACAACTATAAGCATTGGCAAGAAATTAGAGCTCTCAGATAGAGCTCTAATAGATCATAGAGCTGCAATATTGAGCTGGTGAAAGTGAAAAATTGGGTAACAACTTTAAAATACAATGTGAACATTTATGAAAATGATAAATATAGTTACCATATGGCAAAAAAATAATTCCATTCCTAGGTCTACCCAAAAGAAATGAAAATAAATGTCCACATAATAAGTGTACATGAATTTTTCCAGCATCATTATTCATAATAGCCAAAATGTGAAAACAATCTGTGAAGATTAATTTTATGTGTCATCTTGCCTGGGTCAAGGGGTGTTCATATATTTGGTTAAACATTATTCTTGGTGTGTCTGTGAAGTTGTTTCTAAGTGAGATTAATGTTTGAATTGTTAGAATGAGTAAAGCAAATTGCTCTCCCTAATGTGGGTAGGCCTCATCCAAGTCTTTGAAGGCCTGAAGGTCTTCAATTTCTGCTCGATAGTCTTGAGTTGGGACATGGATCTCCTCTTGCCTTCAGACACAGATGGGGACTTATGCTATCAGCCTTCCTAGTTTTCAGGCTTTAGGATGGTAGATCTTGGGCCTTCTCAGGTTCCATGATTATGTGAGCCAATTCCTTATAATAAACATCTATCTATCTATCTGTCTATTCACCTATCAATGTAATATTTTTATCTTTTGCCAGAAAACCCTGATGGGTACAGATTTTTCTATCATGGGTGGTTCTAGAGCTGCGGTCCCCAACCCCCTGGCCCTGGGCCATTACCTGTCTATGACCCGTTAGGAAATGGCTGAGCAACACCGCCCGAGCTCCGCACCACATCCTTCCCACCCATGCTACTCTACCCCAACTTCCCGTGGAAAAATTGTCTACCGTGAATCCAGTCCCTGTTGCCAAAATGATTGGCTCCTCCTGTTTAGAGTAGCAATATTTTAAGGATAAGTTTTGTGAATTTGTTCTGAGGTTTCTGGAATGGCTCTGTAATCTGATTTGATTTAAAAATGCTTCAGACTATTTCTAGCAATAGAGAACACTGATATCCCATGGTGTGATCTTGCAATAGAGATATGCAAAATATCTCAATTGAAAACTCCTATTCGACTACATGTAAGCAGCAAGGAGCTGGGTGACTGTGAATATAATACTTTTGAACATTTTTGGAAAACTAATGAATATAATGAGGTCGCCTCATTGTTCCTAACATCAATGGACAAATTGGTGCAAGCAAATGATGAACTCAGGAATTTCAGTTGCAAGCTTAAGTGCCAAATAAATGATCTAAGAGTTTCTACATGTGGCTTAAAGGAGACCTTTGTCTTCTATAGCTGCAGAGCTGAGATTACTGAAATTCAAATACATAATCTCACTGTGTACTGGCTAAATTACAAGGAAAGTTGAACTCTTATCTTCACAGAATGTCAATTGTTAAAGTGAGGGCATTGATTGGGAAAGAATGGGATCTTGTAAATTATGATGAAGATGTGGGAAAATCCTGATGAGAATGGGGACATTGAGACCCTAAATTTTGATACGTATTCTTTGCTAGTGGAAGGGGCCTTCCAATTTACAGTAAAAGCAGCCTCCTCACCCCCAGGGGAAGCAGCTTCTCTACCCTAGCGGTAGCACACTCCCCTTGTAGTAGCAGCTTCTCTAACCCCAGTCAGTGGTGGTGCCCTTTCCACCTGCATCTGAAGTGATTAGTCCTGCATTGCCTAAGGACAATTTAGTGTCCTCCCCGAGGCAGTTGCCATGTAGGACAATGCTGATTCTTCTCATGACCCACCCATACTATCCCTCTTTGCTTGTAGGCCTACAACTTGGCTTAAGTGCCAGCAGGTACCTAAAGGTGAGATACAAAGTATGAACCACGAGAAGGTGCACTACACTCCAAAAAACCTGCTGAGTTTTCCCATTTATACTGGCAGAAATTCTGGGAGCATGTGTGGGAATGGATATTAAAGGTGTTAGATAATTGTGAAAGGAACATAAAGTTAGATTAGGCTGAATTTATTGATAGAGGCTCACTAACCAGAGATTATGAATTTAAGGTTGCAGCTCAGGATGGTAGGAAGTGCTCTAACAATTTGGTTGGTTCTCTGAACCATAGATCAAAAGGTGGCCCACAGTGAGCAAATTGGAAATGCCAGAGCTACTTTGGTTTAATGTAGAGGAAGAGATTCAGAGGCTTAGGGAGATTGGAATGTTAGGGTGAATTTGTCATTCAAGACTTACTCACCTACCTTGGGAGAATCTAAAACACCTACCTTTCACCACTACTATGAGAAATATATTTGTAAGAGGAGGCTCAGCATACTTAAAGAGCTCTCTGATCATTCTTCTCCATAGGCTGGAACTTAAATTGGGCATTTTAGCCACTGAGTTCGGAAATCAATTGCAATGAGAGTAATTAGATCCCAGATGGACAGGAGCCACTTAGCCACCAAAGGCAAGGTGAGGGTGGTTATTGTACCATACAGCAAGGGAAAAGCAGCAATCAGAATAGTCTGACTTGTACAGACTTACGGCATTGGCTAGTTGATCACAGTGTTCCTTTCAGTGAAACAGGAAGCCTACTAAATTCTTACTCGATCTGTATAAGTATAAAAGTTCTAAGTCAAATGAAAAACCTGAAGCATAAAAACAGAAGGTACTGCCTTCTCTATTAATTCTCAGATTTAAGTCAGTTTACAGGCTCAAAACCCCTTGAAGGAAGGAGAGGTTGAATCCCCTTGATTTAGGACTCTGGTAAACTACCAAAATATTATACTGTTAATCTTTCTCCCAGCATTCTTCAAGGGTACCTATGGCTTTTTACAAGGGTTATGGAATTGGGGAAAATGAAATAATCAGATCTTTTTTTGGGATTCCTAGACACTGGCTATGAGCTGACATTAAGTTCAGGAGACCCAAAATATCACTGTGATCCATCAGTCAAAGTAAGCACTTGTGGAGATCAGGTAACCATTGAAGTTTTAGCTGAAATCTGTCTCACAGTGGGCCAGTGGGTCCCCAGTCCTGGAATGCATAATTGAAATAGATGTACTCAGGAGCTGGCAGAATCCCCACATTTGTTCTCTGACCTGTGGAATGAGAGTTATAATGTTGGAAAAGTTCAAGTGGAAGCCACTAGAACTGCCTCTGCCTCGGAAAATAGTGAACTAAAAGCAATATGACATTTCTGGAGGGATTGCAGAGATTATTTCCACCATCAAGGACTTGAAGGATGCAGGAGTGATGATTTCTGTTACACTCACATTCAACTTGCCTATTTAGCCTGTACAGAAGACAAATGGATCTTGGAGAATGACAGTGGATCATAGTAAGCTTAACCAGGTGGTGATTCCAATTATAGTGGCTGTACTAAATGTGGTTTTTATGCTTGAACAAATTAGCATATCTGTGGTACCCTGTTTGTAGCTTTCATTAATCTAGAAAATGGCTCTTTCTCTGAACATCCCCACTATACTTCACTGTCTCTGGTAACCATCATTCTATTCTCTCTCTCCATGACGTCAATTGTTTTTAACATTTAACCCTCACATATGAGTGAGAACATGTGAAATTTTTCTTTCTATGCTTGGGTCATGTCACTTATTAATAAAATTGTTCTCAAGTTCCATCCATGTGTTACAAATGACAGGATTTCTTTCTATTTTGTAGCTATATATTAATAATTTTCAACAGTGTGCGTAGCACAGTTTCTTTATCCACTCATTCATTGATGAAAATTTAGGTGGATTCCAAATCTTGGCTATTGTGAATAGTGCTTCAATAAACACGGGAGGGTAGATATCTTTTCAATATATTGAATTCCTCTCCTTTGGACATATACCAAACAGTGGGATTGCTGGATATTTTCATAGTTCTATTTTTAGTTTTAGTTTTTTGAGGAACCTCCATACTATTCTCCACAGTGGTTTCACTAATTTACATTCCCACCAACAGTGTAGGAGGGCTCCCCTCTCTCCACATCTTTGACAGCATTCATTATTGCCTATCTTTTGGATAAAAGCCATTTTAATTGGGGTGAGATAATATCTCATTGTAGTTTTGGTTTGCATGTCTCTGATGAATAAGATGTTGAACATTTTTTCATATACCTGTTGGCCATAAGTATATCTTCTTTTGAGAAATGTCTATTTAGATCCTTTGCTCATTTTTTAATCAAATTATTTGTTTTTTTTCCTATTGAGTTGTTGGAGCTCCTTATATAGTTTAGTTACTAATCCCTGGTCAAGTGAATAAATTGCAATTTTTTTCCCCATTCTGTGGGTTGTCTTTTCACTTTGTTAAGATTTGAGGAAGGAGCTTTTCCCCATTTGATCCAATTTTGCTTTGGTTGCCTGCGCTTTGTGGGTATTCCTCAAGACGTTCTTGCCCAGACCAATGTCCTGAAGCATTTCCCAAATGTTTTCTTTTAATAGTTTCATAGTTTAAGGTCTTAGATTTATTTAAGCCTTTAATCCATTTTGATATTATTTTTGTATTTGGTGAGAGGTAAGTATCTAGTTTCATTCTTCTGCATATGGACATCCAGTTTTCCCAGCTCCATTTATTGAAGAGACTGTCCTTTCCACACTGTATGTTCTCTGCCCGTTTGCTGAAGATAAGTTCACTATAGATGTATGGATTTATTTCTGGCTTCTCTTTTGTGTTTCATTAGTCTATGTGCCTGTTTTTATGCCAGTACCATGCTGTTTTGGTTAGTATAGCTGTGTAGTATAATTTGGTATCAGGTAGTGTGATTCCTCCAGTTTTGTTCTTTTTGCTCAGGATGGCTTTGGCTACTCTGGGTCTTTTGTGGTTCTATATAAATTTTAGGTTTATTTTATCTATTTTTGTGAAGAATGTCATTGATATTTTGATGGGGAATGCATTGAATCTGTAGATTGCTTTGGGTAGTATGGACATTTTAACAATGTTAATTATTCCAATCCATGAGCATGGAATATCTTTCCTTCTTTTTTTTTTTTTTTTTTTTTTTTTTTTTTTTTTTTTTTTTTTTTTTTTTTTTTTTTTTTTTTTTTTTTTTTTTTTTTTTTTTTTTTTTTTTTTTTTTTTTTTTTTTTGTTTTCTTTTTCTTCTTCAATTTCTTTCATTAAAGTGTTATAGTTTTCATTATAGAGATTTTTCATTTATTTGGTGAAGTTTATTACTAGGTATTTTATTTTATTTGTAGCTATGGTAAATGGGATTACTTTCTTGGTTTCTTTTTCTGATTGTTTACACTTGGCATATAGATGTGCTACTCATTTTTGTATCTTGATTTTGTATCCTGCAACTTTAGTGAATTTGTTTATCAGTTCTAATAGTTTTTTGTATGGAATCCAGGTTTATTTAGATACAAGATCATATTGTCTGCAAACAAGGATAATTTGACTTGTTCCTTTCCAGTTTGGATGCCCTTTATGTCTTTCTCTTGTCTGACTGCTCTAGCTAGAACTTTCAGTACTATGTTGAATAAGAGTGATGAAAGTGGGCACTATTGTATTGTTCCAGAACATAGAGGAAAGGCTTTCAATTTTTTCTGATTCGGTATGGTACTATAATAGCTAAGGCCCTGTCATATATGGCTTTTATTGTATTTAGGTAAATTCCTTCTATACCCAGTTTTTTCAGAGTTTTTATCATGAAGGAATGTTGAATTTCATCAAGTACTTTTTCAGCATCAATTGAAATGATCATATGGTTTTTGTCCTTTGTTCTGTTGACATGATGTATCACGTTGACTGATTTGTGTTTGTTGAACCATTCTTGTATCCCTGGGATGAATCCCATTTGATCATGATAAATAATGCTTCAAATGTATTGTCGAATTCATTTTTTTTAGTATTTTGTTGAGGAGTTTTACATCTACGTTTATCAGAGATATCGGCTTATAGTTTTCTTTTTTTGTTTTGTCTTTGTCTGGTTTTGGTATCAGAGGGATACAGGCCTTGTAGAATGAGTTTGGGAGTATTCCCTACTCCTTGATTTTTTGGAATAGTTTCAGTAGGATTACTTTTAATTTTTCCTTAAATGCATGGTAAAATTCAGCAGTGAAGCCATTGAGTCCTGGGCTTTTCTTTCATGGGAGTAGTCTGTAATGATCCTTCACATTTCAGCAGTATCAGTTGTAATGTCTCCTTTTTCATCTCTGATTTTATTTATTCGGGCCTTCTCTCTTTTTTCTTAGTCTGGCTAAAGTTTTGTCAATTTTGTTTACCTTTCCGAAAACCAATGTTTCATTTCCTTAATGTTTTGTACTTTTTTTCTTTTGTTCTACTAATTTTGGGTTTGGTTTGCTCTTGTTTTTCTAGTTCATTGAGGTGCGTTGTTGGGTTGTTTATTTGAAGTTTTATACTTTTTGATGTAGACACTGCTTACTATAAACTTTCCTCTTATTATTTCTTTTGCTATATCTCATAGGTTTTTGTATGTTTTTCTAATTCTTTCATGAATAGTTTCAACAATATCATTTAGTATCATTTTCTGGACCCCAAAAAGAATATGTTGCTTACCATGGAACACTAATTAACTACAAAAACCAATGGTGAACAGCACCTCTTGTATTATCTTGGATAGAGCTAGAGCCCATCCTTTGAAGTGAGGTATCATAAGAATGGAAAAACAAGCACCACATGTACTTGCCATCAAATTGCTACTAACTGATCAACACTAAGATGCTCACATGGTAGTAATATTCACTGGGTGCCAGTCAGATGGGAGGGGGGTAGTCATGGTGGGTAAATTCACAACTAATGGATGAGGAGCACACTGTATGGGGGAAAAGCATACTTGTAGCCCTGGCTTGGGCAAGGCAAAGGCATTATATATAAACAAAATGTTTGTACCCCCCAAATATTCTGAAATAAAAAATAAATAAATAAATAAATAAATAAAATGCAGGTCTTGGGAATTCTAAGGTTCCATAATTGTGAGAGCCAGTGATATAAGTTCTGGTCTAAATGTAGATGGTATATATATATATATATATATATATATATATATATACACACACACACACACACACACACACACACACACATATATAGATAGATAGATACACACACACACACACACACTCTCTCTCTCTCTCTCATACAGAACACATATCCCATATTGTTTGTTTGTTTATCTAGGGTTACCTGACTAATACACAATGCAAATGCCCAACAATTGATGAATAGATAAGCAAAATTTGCTGTATCCTGCAATGAAATCCATTCGGCAATAAAAACAAATGAAGAAATGATACATGCTCCAATATAGATAAATCTTGAAAACATTCTTTCACTTAGTGAAAGAAACTAGATGCAAAAATAACTCACTGTGTTTATATGAAATGTTCAAATGAGACAAAATTATAAAGACAGAAACTAGATTAGCAGTTGTTATCATGGGAAGAAGAAAATGGGGAGTGGCTTCTAATGGACAAGAGATTTCACTGTGGGTTTATGGAAATCTTTTAAGATTAATTGTGGTGATGCTGATACAATTCAATAAATACACTAAAAATAATTGAATTGTACATATGAAATGCCCATATGTAAATTGTATCTCAATAAAGCTCTTTAAAAATGTCTAAATGCAGCCGGGAATGGTGGCTCATGCCTTTAATCCTAGCACTCTGGGAGGCTGAGGCAAGGTGATTGCTTGAGCTCAGGAGTTCAAGACCTCCTTAAGCAAGAGCAAGACCCTGTCTCTACTAAAGACAGAAAAATTAGCTGGACATTATAGTGCACTCTCAGGATGATGAAGCAGGAGGATCGCTTAAGTTCAGGAGTTTGAAGCTACAGTGAGCTATGATGATACCACTGCACTCTACCTGGGGCAGTGAGACTCTGTCTCAAAAAAAAAAAAAAAAATTAATGAGAGAAAAATGAAGAGAATTTATCAGAAAATTAAAAATGGCAAGAAACGTTAAAGGAAGTTATTCAGGACATAGAAAAATGATACCAGAAATTTCCAGAAGGAAATTTGAATCCACACAAAAGAATGAAAACAATCAGAAATGATCAATATGTGGGTAAATATAAAATATATTTCATTCATTTTAAAATCTCCTTAAAAGGTAATTTATTGTTTAAACAAAAACAATAAAAGTTCATAACATAAGTATAATAAAAACATAAAAGTGATAGCTTAAACATGGAGGGGAACATGGATAAACAAGGTTTGAAGTTTTATGTGAGGTGGTAGAATATTATATTATTTGGAGGTAGATTGTGATAAGTTAAAAGCATATGTGTTAACACCTAGAGTCTCACTATCCAATATGGAAGCCACTATATGCACGTAACTACTAAGCATTTGAAATGTGGTGTAACTGAGGAACTAAACTTTTAATCTTATTTTATTTTAAATTTATAAAATAAAGGAATGTAAAATGATTTCTGTTAAATACAACTCTATTGCATCATGAAAGATAATATTAAATTGTAGTATGCATGTTGGAAACATGCATCCTTTTCAATACTCCACACAAATACATCATCAGTATAGTCTGAGTCAAAGGTTGATTATTTGAATTACTTTTATTTTATGCACATCAATGTATCATTGTAAAGACTAACTATAAATATTTATGCACATAGCATGTGTTACAATAATATCATTGGAAATTGTAATTTGCTATTAACATTATGTAATTATTATTTTATTTATAATATGAATGAAATTATTTTGCCAGCTTAAAAATGTATGAACAAATTTTAAAATGTGAAGGAAAAGCATACTACTGTTTCAGGACAAAGAATAGATACAAAAAGAAATTACCACAAATGGGAAATGAAACCAAAAGAGACTGAAAGTTAAGTATGTTGTAAACGTCTCTAGGAGATTCCAAATGGAAAAAGTACAAGTATTTCTTTAGCTGTAGATGATTTGGGCAATGCAATAAATGCTGTGTAATTAATACTTACAGGAAACTTTTGCATTGAAAGTTATAACTCATAAAGAATTGTTCTCATTTTGCAGTCTAAAAAATTGAATTTGTGGTGGAATTATCTTTTGACTTTTATTTTTGTTAAAGAAGAATTGGAGCTAAATATGAAAGAATTAGTTTTGCCATGACAGATGGTGCTCCAGCTATATTAGGTCAAAAATACAAAAAATGATTAGAATATTAAAACAAGGGACTCATATTTCCTGTCTTGCTTTATTTTACTGTATTATTGAAAATATTTGTGCTACGTTTCTGAAGCAGACTTATTAAATTGTCATAGATGCAGTTGTGAAAACTGTAGTCTATATGACAGATGTCATGAATCTTTAACAGTTTGTAGAATCTGGAGAAGAAATAAAAGACAATAAATTGAATAATCTTCTATTCTTTACCAATTCATTCTCATTGAACATAGAAGAATTTTTAAAAAAAGATTTACTGTAAAGTTAATTCCAATTGCAGATTTTCTTGAAACCAAAGGAATATCTGCCAAATATTTAATAATCAAAGACAAAAATGGCAGTGTAATTTATGTTTTCTTGTAGATATCACACTGAATATCAATGAGCTCAACTTGAAGCACAAGGAAAGAAAAGGCTTATTTGTTACACAAATAGATATAAAATGCATGTTAAAATTGAAACTTTTCAAAATAGGAATGACATATAATTTTACACATTTTCTAACATAAATCAACATGCAGGAGATTTTAGTTGTGATTTACAGTTTTATACACATATACATACGGTGCAAAATCTGCAAAAATCAAAAAAATACTCTATGGGTAAAAATAAACTTACAGTTGTATAGTTTCTTTTTGATATACATGGTTGAATACAATGTTAACAATACTGAGTTGGTACAATAGTTAGTGAATTTGCTTAACTTGTACATATATTTTTAAACAACTGTATTTTCCTTTAAAATCAAATCAATTCTTATAAAAATAGATAAACTAGTTTTGTCTATATGGGTGTGAATGTTAAAAGGAAATAATTTTTATATTTCATTTAGTTATTAGAAAATATTTAAGTATGTTTAGACAACTTGGTTATATTAATCTATATTTTAAACTGTAAATTCTATGAAATAGAAATAAAGACCAAATATCCCCAGCGATAATTTTGTATTCAAATGGAGATGCACTATAAGTATAAAATCTCCACCAGATATCAAAGGTTTAATATGAAAATTTTAAAATATCTTACTAAGAATTTTATATAGATTAAAATAATTGTAAGTATATTAAAATAATTTGAAATGGTAATATTTTGTATAAATTAGTCACATAAAATATATCAATAAAATTAAATTCACCACTTTATTTTTACTGCTTTTAATGTGAATACCAGAAACTTAGAACCATCTACAAGGATCACATTACCTTTCCATTGAACATCACTTCTGTAGAGCAACTACTGAAAAAAAAAGGACAAAGACTCAGA
>RJWJ010027946.1:0-21810 GCA_004363605.1 Indri indri
CCCGGCTTAGATTCTTCCTTTCTTAATGCCACTGATGTATGCATACTGTACCTCGAAGAATGCAACGTGCCCCCAAGAAGCCCATGGGCACAGCGTGGGCCCCCAACCCCTTTCCTGCCATTTTGTTTCCTTGCAATAGACGGATGAAAATGGGCAGGCAGCCTGAAAGCACTCCCCTCGTGCAAACACATGGCTTTTCATTTGCAGGCGGCATGAAATGAAATCCCATGGGTTTTTCTCAGCCCAGCCACACGTGCCTGGAGGTCAGAGGAGATGTCTGCCAGCGGCTCAGCTGCAGCTGATGGTGGACTGTTTCTGAAGGAAGAGTCTTGCATTTACTCTTTACTGAGACTCCACTGGTAATTTAATCTGACTCTGACAGAGGCCACATTGGGGGTGTCCAGCAGGTGTTCTTTTTTGAAGCTGCTCTTTCATTCTTTCCATTGAAGGGGTTTCAGCAGGTGTTGAAAAGTCTGAGGCAGCAGGCTGCCATAAGACTGTGTATGTCTGGTATCTAATTTGATTTGACTTGTTTTCCTGGCCATGAGAACCTGCAGCCAGGAATAAAAAGCACAGGCGGGGGAGGTGACAGCTCTCTGCCTCATGTCCTGGCTGTCTCCACCCCAAGGGCTCACTCTAGAGCCACACAGACATAGGAAGGGAGCATGTCAAAGAATTCATGTCAGACACACACAGCGTGGGAGATTGTTTTTGATTATTGTTGAAAAGTCCTAGAAAAACCGCTTCTCTAAACTTGCCACGCTCAGGCAAGGGGGTGATTTATTAAGCATGAGTTGGACAGGCCCAGCTCCCCTGGTTGGCTAAAATTGGCCTGAATATAAAATAATTTGTGGTTGTCAGATCCTAAATTAAATGATGCAAATACTACTGCGGCTGATTAAAGGGCTTTATTCAATTTCCTCCTGACCACGTGCTCTCCTATGAGAGCAGGAGATACTGTTTCTGGAAGAAATGCAATATTTGGAGACCGTTGATCTAATCGAATGGATGGTGTTTATTAAATACCAGTCCCCCCTGCCTTTTTTTAAAAAATGAGAGGTGTGTCTAAAGAGGGAAGAGGAAATGACTGTTTGTTTAACTATGAATGATCCTCTCCTGCCAGGCTTCCAGGTAGGAGCCTCCATATTGCACCAGGCTGGTTAAAAAACCCTTAAAAGACCTCTAGGCAACAATAACAAAGGTCAGCAAATGAAACTCAAGCATGAGTAAGCAGGAAAAAAGAATCTGGGACTGTACTAAGACAATCTAACAGTGCTGTGTGCATCACTCATGGCACCCGTGGAAGGGACAGCCTTGTGCCTGCCATCTTGGCCCCGCCAATCAGACCACGAGGGAACTGGGACCCAAGGCAGCCAATCCAGAGATATGTGATGCACCCTGGGGAAAAACAGATGGGCCGGCTTGGGAACAAGAATGAAGATCTCCAGCAATGTGGCAGCTAGCAGCTGGTCCTGGCATTGAAATGAAAGAGCGAGGTCAGACGGAGACCACGTGACTCTGGGAGAGCGCTGGAGGGACCAGCTGGCCCCCGGAGTGGGCCCTACTCTCAGCTGCCTTCTGTTCCAGGCTCTGCCCCAGTTTTCACTCAGCTTGAAAGCAAGCTCAGCCCTTCTTAAGGTGTCCTCAAAGGAGCTCAGCTGGACACAAGAATCAACAGAAGTGTTTCAGCACAAAACAACAGAGCAGTTCACCACCGTGTGAGACATAAGTGGCTTTTACAGAGTGAGTTATCTAACTTGCAAGGAGCGTCATGAGACCAGACCAGTGGGGAAGGGAATAGCCTTTTGGCCACAGCAAGAAGGAGGGAGGCAGGCACTGGGGGAGAATCGGGTTTGCCTCCCTGGGGCCACTCCCCTCTGACCTCACTTTGGGCTTCTGTCTCTGGAGGAAAGGAGGCCATGCAGACCTCAGCCCTGGCCTGGCCCTCCTTCCCCAGGCCAACAGACAGGGAGCCCCCAGAAGTGACACCTGCTTCGAATTCCAAGTACCTCCAAGATCCGGTGAGACACAGAGACCCCAGACCTGGGAAGGGAACACAAACGCAAGAGCGCCCGGGATCCTCCCTAGCCCATTGGTAGGTGCAGAATGCACTCACCTGGGATTCCCTCAGTTTATTGAATGAATTGTTGTAATTTACACTTTGGTTTTTAGCCAGGGTCTACATTTTTCATACACTGAGAATTGGTCTTGTGTGGTGAGGAAGGCCAAAGACCTGGATGAGAGGCTGCTGGGTCAGATACTGGCCCTACCACTTACTGTGTGGCCTTGAACAAGTCACTTAGGCACTCTCTGTGCCTCAGTTT
This sequence comes from Indri indri, assembly GCA_004363605.1. NCBI lineage: Eukaryota > Metazoa > Chordata > Mammalia > Primates > Indriidae > Indri > Indri indri. The sequence continues at coordinate 2,325 of RJWJ010027946.1, forward strand.
ACTCATCTGTAGAATGGGAACAATTTGCCCCTCCCTAGCAGCCTTGTGAGATTGAAAGGAGCTGTTGTATGTAACAGATCTGTTGCTTGCAACAGAGCCCGCCTATGTCAACATCAGCTTGACGTTTTATTGGGCATTTGTGTTTCATTTCGAATGTTTCTGTCCCTGCCTTCTGGCCATTTTTATGGCAGATATTTTTTCTAGCTGATCGGCAGGAAGCTGTCAATGCCAGAGCGCGCTCCTCCGTCTGTGCTGCCTGCAGGGGGCACCCGGGGCCCGTGCTGCCCAACGATGCAGCCTGTGAGCATCTGGCCAGAAGACTCCGGACCCAAGTGGTCCCCCTGGGGTTTGTCCCCTTGGTCCCTGATCCTCTCTCCACTCCCCTACCCAAGTTGAGTGAGCTGGAGTTTGGGCCCGCTGGTGGCGGGACGCATCGCACAGGGAGAGCAGCCTTCCTGATGGGTCCCCTTTCATCCCACCTTTGTATGAGACCTTGGGCTTCCAAAGCAATGACGGATGGTACATTTGTCACCGGAAACTTTCACCACCCACCGCGAACCTGCAGAGGCAAGCGGGTCTGCTCTCCAGAGGGGCTCAGAGGATGCCCCCTGCCAGCTGCCTGCATCTCCAGGGTGGGGGGATGCGGTGGGAAATGAAGTCTGGTTTTGCACATTAACCTGTCTTCACCGGCGTCTCACTGTGACCCTAGGAACTGGCCCAGAGGACAGGAGTGGGGGGCAGGGAGCAGGAGGCTTCCCACCTGGACCAGCTAGTGGGGTCACCAGGCAGCAGCTCCCTGCCAGGCAGAGGTCTCAGATGGAGGGAATGAAGGTACAAAAAATCCTTGGGGCTGCGGACCAGAGGCCTCCAGGAGCAGAGGGTGAGGGAGACACAGCGTACTTGGTGTGGCAGAGGTGTCACTGGCCTCATGGCCAAGACCGTACAGGGCTGGACATGGCAGATCAGATGTGGCAGGGGATGGAGAGGCACCAAGAAAGCTTGTGACCTGGACAGTGAGATGGGTCATTCTCACCCATCAGAGTCACCTGAGATGAGGGCAGGTCTTTGAGGTAAGAAAGGGGGAACCAAGACCTGGAGCAAGGGCTGGGAAGGGGGATAGCATGCAGGAACCTCAAAAGCTGGGGGTAGGGGTGGGGCATTGTTCCCAGGCACAGGAGCAATGGTCTCCAGGGATATGGGGGTGTCTGGAGAATGGGCGGCACCCCCAGGGGCTGTGGGGAAGCTGTGGCCAGCCGGGGGCAGCTCCAAAGCAGGAGGTGGCATGAGAGGCTGACGATGTGTCTCTGGCAGATGGCCCTGTTTTCCAGGGCGGGAGGCCGGCAAATGCAGAGTAGGTGCCGGGATATGGGACTTCAGTGGACGGGATGACAGGATGGGGTGACCAAGGATGTGAGGGTGGGAGGCTGGACAGGCCCCAGGGCATCATGTGGGCCACTGGGCAGAGCCAGGGCCCCTGCTTGGAAGGACCCGTCTCCTACCAAGAACCCCCTGCCCCATGACGGGTCCTCAGAGAGAGTGAGTCATGGGCTGTCACTGCATGCGAAGGAGCCCCACACGTGAGAATGCTTCCAGAAGCATTGAGTGCTGCAAAGGCCCGCTGCTGGGCATGTCAGCCCCATTAGCGGGAACATTTTATCACAACAGAGGTACAAGTAGGTTGTTGGATGGTAATTGTTTTCCTAACCATAGAGAAAATGCATCACGAACTCACTGCAGTTAACTGAAGTGGTCACATTCCTCTTTTTGGATTTAAAGCTGTTTAAAAAATACTAACAATTGGCTTTGCTTCCAGGTTGTTGTTGTTGTTTTTTTTTCTTCAATTGAAACTTTTTTTTCTTTTGAACCCCATAAAATATTCTAAGTACACCAGGAGGGAAGAATGAAAAGATGTTTGTGTTTCCAGCTCTGCTGCCAACTACTGTTCAAATAATACCCTCCATGTGTAACCTGGGAGTTTAACATTCTCAAATATTTATAATTATGCAGAAATAGCTGTAAGAAATGTTGGCTTACTCACAGCCGGAAGGTTATACGCGTCCGACATTCACAACCTCCGAGCTGCTTTTCAGAGTTGGGGGCAGCGTATGGAGGATCTGGGGGGTAGATTCCTAAGGGGGCAAAGCGATGGCGTGTAGAGATCCCAGCACGCTCTCTGGGACACATCGCGCCCCTCCCCTGCTGTGTTCCCTTCCCCTTCCTCAGAGCTCAGACAGTCCAGGCAAGGAACGCTAACGGGGCCCAGCCCCACTGGCCACGAGGAAGAGCAGTGCGTGGTACAGACACACACTCAGGAAGACGACTCGGTCATTCCCGACAAATCCGCTAGTCAACACATGGATGAGGGCCCACGTTGAAGAATCCCTGCAGGGGTGTCCCATGGAGTCCCGGATGCCCCACCCCCTCCCCCTAAGAGGATGCTCTGGTCAGAGAAGTGCCAACGCCTTGCACTCTGTCCATCAGCCTTCGTGCACGCCCTCTATTCCCGCATTTCCCCTTGCCGGTGGTCCCTCCCGCTGCTCCCTCCGCACCGCGCATGTTTCCAGAAGAATATCAAGCAAACTACTTTTCCTGCATAATTACCCGCCTCCTCCCCACCCACCTACACACATCTTTCCTGCTTTGAAGTGGCAGCTGCTGTGATTTCTTTAAGTGGACCTCACTCTGCATTTCCCAGCCAGGTGGGGTTAGATTCAGGGAGACTCTCACCAGACCTGCTGCTCCCCTATCTGCATGAGGTCCCCTTCCCACTGCTGCTGCTGTTGGGCTGGGAGAGTGAGGCTGTTGCTTCCTAAATGCGCCGCCAGACAACCGCCTGGTCCTTCCCCTGAACCCAGGCAGAGTCCAGAGGCGGCTGAGGCCCTGTCGAGGTTCAGGCAGGGCACAGAATCTGCCACTCTGCACCTTGCCCCGCCTGCCGGCCTCTGGTACGGGCTCACCCACGCTCGACACAGCAAAGGGGTCAAAGGTGCCCCAAATCCAGGTCCCAGCCAGAGAGTCAGAGGTCTTTTTCTAGGTGGCTTCACAGATGATCAAGAAAGCTTCCTCCCAGGGGCTCATCAAAAGTCCCTTTGGTCTGGTGGATCCTGACTGGATCTGGTCCCCGTCCCTTAGCCGATCACTGTGCCCCGATGGCTGGGACGTGCTGGTGAGTGTCAGTCTATCAAGGCCTGTCCCCATAGCTGGGGGACATCAAGAAGTCCCTGGGCTGTGTGGGGAAAGGAAGGACACTGAACACGTGGAATACTGTACCAAGGGAAGCAGGAACGGATGGCAGAGGACCCCAGCAGCAAATGTTCACTTCTCCGGGTGACATGCAATTGAGTCTCTTCACTTTCACTCTCTGAGAAGCAAAGACCACAATCTTTCTCTGTGTACCTCAAGAAAGAGCTTTCTGAGCAGGGTCCTGTCCTGTTTCGTGCACTTGTTGTGCCCCTAGCACTGAGGACACTGGCTGGCCAACCGGCTGCTCCACCAGTGTGAGTGGAAGGAAGGAACCAAAGGGAGAGAGGAATGGGAAAGCCAGCTTGGCTGCAGGCCGGGCTCTGGCTGAGCTGACAGATGGAGACGGTCCCGGGATCGATGGAGCCAGCTGGACAAGGGGACGAGAGCAGAGTGGCGTGTGTCCTCCTCCCCAGCCCTCACTGTCACCTAAGTGTTTCACTGCATGAGGCTGCAGAGTCAATTCAGTGAGATTCTAGAACCATTTGTGGGACATGCCAGGCCTGGGAACGGGCACAGTAGAGCCCACGACAAGGGGACAAGGCATAGCTAGTGCCTGCCCTGCACGGGCACACCTGGAGGGGTCAGGTCACAACAAAGCCAGGGCAAAAGCAACAGGAACCCTGTCATCCGAGGTGGGTGGTATCACGGCCAGCTTCTCACTCAGCAACCAGAATGAGTCCCTGGGTGCCTTCACACACTTTTTTTTTTTTTTTTGAGACAGTCTCACTCCGTTGCCCTGGCTAGAGTGAGTGCCGTGGGGTCAGCCTAGCTCACAGCAACCTCAAACTCCTGGGCTCAAGCAATCCTACTGCCTCAGCCTCCCAAGTAGCTGGGAATACAGGCATGCGCCACCATGCCTGGCTAATTTTGTCTATATATTTTTAGTTGTCCGATTAATTTCTTTCTATTTTTTTAGGAGTGACGGGGTCTTGCTCTTGCTCAGGCTGGTCTCGAACTCCTGAGCTCAAACAATCCACCCGCCTCAGCTTCCCAGAGTGCTGGGATTACAGGTGTGAGCCACCGCGCCAGGCCCTTCACACACTTTTTAAAATAAACATACAATTTGTGATGAATCAATCCAAACCTGCATATTTCTACCTTAGATGCTAAGGCTTATAGGAAAGAGCCCCTCCCAAATTTTCCCTATAAAGAAGTTGGTATCTTGGACATGATGTTCTTCTCCCTTGAGGACTCTTCTTAGAAAGCAAAGTTTTTTCTTCACTAAAAAAATCTGTTGCTCCAAATTTTTGAAAACTGGTTTAATGTCTTGCTTTAACCTCTGTGCCCAATTCCAGAGGCACAAGCTCCTGGCTGGGGTTTTCTCCTCATCCAGGTACAACCCCCAGCATTGCCTGGGACCTTCCTAGGGCCTCACCTGAGCTCAGACACGTCTGCTGTTTCTTGGCCGTGACGCTGTCTCGGCTGCCAGTGACCCTGAGGTGGCCGCTCAACCCAGCACTGCCAGCCTCGTTGGCCACCCATGAGGCCCCTTTCTGGCTTCCAGAAGGGATTCTTTCTGCCTAGGGCCAGGAGATCTGTCCTGACAAGGCTCGTTGGCAGATGTCAGGGCTTCTAAAAGTCATCTGGCCCGGAAATGGCTTGTCTTTGGCCACTGCCACCGCCTCTCCTGTGACGGCCCCTGGGTGCCACTACTAACCCCTCCCAGCCAACTGCAGCTGCCTGGTGGTGCCTCAATGATCCAGTCCTTGGCTCCTTTCTGCCTCAACGTGGGCAAGTCAGTCCCCACGCAGGAACCACCCAGATGTCTGCCTAGGGCAGCCAACTGTCTCACTTCGCCTGGGGCTTGCACCTGCCCGTGAGCAGAAGCAACCCTTTGCGTCTCTTCAAGGGGAAGGCTTTCCTGCAAACAACCTCCGTTTCTCCACGGCACATTCATCTCCAGGGCCAACTCCTGACTCCAAAAAACACGAGGACATCAACTATTTTGTGGTTTCCCCCCACCCCCTACACCTAGGTTAAGATTGCCTACAAGCCAAGTAAGTCCCAGCAGTAGGTAACCAAGCTGTGCCCATCAAGGTACAAAAGAAGTTTCCAATTCAGGCTTCTCCCTGGGAAGGCTATGTTGCCAGCACACATGTGGGCTTTGCTCAAAGCCATGTCCGGCAGGAAAATGCATCTGTGGTACCATCTACATTCAAGGCTGCCTTCCCAGACACTGGGCTGAATAAATCACACACGCTGGGAAGAGTCCCCAGCAACTCTCAAGTTCATCTCCTTTGTTTGGTGGGCGAACAGACTAAGGCCTAGGGAGGCTGAAGGGTTGCCCAGGAAGCTGTTAAAAAGCAGGATGGAGACAGAGTGGTAAACTGAGTCCTGATCCTCAGGGCAACATCCTTATCTGACCAATTTATTAGGGAAATGAACAACAGTATCAGCTGACAGGGATAGGACCTGGATAAACTGCTTGCACTGGGCTAAGTGCTTTCTGGTCACTATGTCATTTACTAGGGTGACCAACCATCCTAGTTTGCCCAGAATGCAGGTGTTTCCCTGGACATAAGACTTTCAGTGTGAAACCAGGAAAGTCCCAAACAGGAACAAGTTGTTTCACCCTACATTTAACCCTCTCGAAACCTTAGAAAGGAATCGCTATTGCTGCTTCCATTTTAAAGATAAGAAAACCGAGGTTTAGAGATGTTGGAACTTGTTTATGGTCTCATAGCCAGGAAATAGTAGATGTAGCTTCCAGACCCAGGAAATTGAACACCAGAGGCCGCCAGCTTCACCACCAAGTTGTAACAGAGACCTTTCCTAAAAGATAAGGAATCTTGCAGAATTTGGCACGTGAGCAACATATTTGGGGAAACTTTTTTTCTGGGAAGAGAGTTCAAGGTGCTCATCAGATTTTCAGAGGGGACAAGGACCCCATACAGGTTGAAGAGAAGGTCTGGGGGTGGCGCAACTAAGGCCCCCACGCTGGGCTCACTTCCCGATTACTGACTGTGAGATCAGGACTTGGGTGCCACCGGAGGGTGGGGGATGTTCTAGAATGGCCCCTGAGGAGTTGCAAAATTGCCTTCCCTGGAAGTGTTTGTGCAGGGGAGGGTCCCTCATTCCAGTGCCATGACTCGAGGTTGACCTTACGAAGCTCTGGGAATGTGACCCCTTGAGGACCCCAGCTTGGGGAGGCGGGAAGCAGCTCAGGCTTTACGAGCTCAGTGAGGCTGCGTCCTCCCTGGCCTGCCTTCCTGATACAACACGTCAGCTAATACTCACCGGGTGCTTCAGTGCATCGTGTGGAAGAACGTATCCATTTCTCCTAACAGCCCTAGGAGACAGATACTATTATCATCCCCATTTTACAGGATACATTGAGCCTCGAAGATGCTAATGGGCTTGCTGAGCGCACCCAGTGAGGTAAGAACTGGCTCTGAGATTTGCACCCGGGCAGTCTGCCCACAGCCACCCCACTATCAAGCACTTGGCCACTGGCTTCTTCAGCCACATCGGCCTCCGTGACCTGGTTGACTACTCCTGCTCCTCCTGTTGGGGACCAAGGGGCACTCTGAGTGTTCCTCCTCCTGCTTGGTGCTTACCCTGTCTATGGAGCCCCTCTGGGGACACCATGGCCATCAGCATGGTGACAGAGACCATCATCCCTGCATTAAGGATGGAAAGTGAGAGGAGAGAGAGACAATGAGATCTCTTTACTCCCCACCTCTGTGTCCCTCCGCAAGACAAGCCTAAGGAGACCACAGCTACTCAACCCTGCAGGGAGATGGCGCTTCGCCTGCAGGAAAAGAAGGGAAGCCCTGGCTTTAGAAAGGAAGGACTCCCAGCCCATGTAGAAAAACCCCTGGTCCTTCCTGCCCACTTTGGTCGGTGGAGTTGCTAGACCAATAGCATCCAAATAAGCATCCTGCAAGCTATTGGTTCTTCTTCAGTCCCCAATTTTCCCGAGCTCCAGACTGGCACATCCAGGCTACCATGCACAGTTGTATAGCTTGTTCACTGCACAAGGGTGCATGGCAGAGGGGACTAACAGTGCTGAGGTTGGGCTGTGCTCTACCCTGGTAGGGGTCTACATTCACTCAAAGGAAGGGATGCCCTTTTCTCATTTGCACAAAGGCACCATGTGGGCTGCTGGAATCCTTGCCTTTATCTGGCCGCTCCAGTAGACATCTGACAAGCATCTCAAAGTTTGCATGACCAAGACTGAACCCTTGATTTCTGACCCCCTCAATCTGTGCCACCCTAGACCTCCCCTTCTCAACGATCGGCACCTCCGTTCACCCAGCTCCTCGCCCTGAAACTCCGGGCTCTTCCTTCAGGGTCCTCGCATCCAAGCCAGTCGCAAGTCTGCCAGCTCTACCCTCCGCCCGGCCAGTCCCTCGTCCTCCACAGCCCGCAGCCAAGGAAAAGCCACCGTCATCTTTTGCCTGGGTGGCTGCAGTGGCCACCTATCGTGTCACTCCCCTGCGTCACACCCTCCAGGGGCTCCTCATGTTATTAGAATGCAAATGTCCAAATTCTCACAGTGGCTTACAGACGCTTACAGAGTGTGGGTCCCACACCGGCCCCCAACCCCGACAGATGGGAGCTGGCTGGAGTCATCCCAAAGGGGTCTTGCCCAAGAGAGCTTCCCTCTGGGTGCAGTGACAGTGACAGAAAGGCTGGGGTGAGGGTCAAGCAGCCACTTGAGGACATGAAGCCCGTGCCAGAGAACTACATTTGAAGGCTCCAAGTGGGGAGGGGGGAGGGGGCATCTCTGAACCTATGAAGGTGCCCAGGTTAAGAAAGATCCAGAAGTTGCACTTCTGCCATGGAAAAGGCCAAAATGTCAGATCCTGGCCCCTCGCTTCTCTCCCCCCCTCTCCCCTGCCCCATCTACCCCTGAAGAGATGAACAGCTCTTCAGCTACCAAATGCAGAATGAGTTGCAGCAAGAAAGGAGAAGAGGCCCAGTGTGGCCTCCTGTCCACACTGCAGGCTTCCTGTGTTGAGGTGGGACGAGATTCTAAATAGGACAGATTTGGGATTCTGTTCACCCCGGTATGATTATGGCTGGAACAGCTGTGGAGGCTGTCTGACAGTTTTTCCAATAGACGGAGGTGAGAACTGGCGGGGAAGGAGGTTTGCAGAGGCTAAGCCCAACTTATTCCACACATTGGATGTGGGAAATTTTGGAGATAGAAGGGTGCAAGACATGTCCGGGGAACAAATTGCTTTGTGCGGCTTTTGCGTGGAATATGCTGGGGGAGGTTAGGGAGTGGTGGTGGATAGACAGACCACATTGGCCTCAAAGGCGAGGTCAAGAAATCTGGACCTTACCCCGAGGGCAATGGGGAGCCACAGATGGTTGTAGGCAGAGAGTGCAGTGATCCAGTTCATGTGTGTTAAAGTTCATCCTAGCTGTAAGTATGGAAAGCGGAACACAGGGGCTGAACAGAGGTCTGGAGAGGCCGGAACAAGGGCAGAGGTGGTAGGGTTGGCAAAGGGGGTGAATAGTGCAAAATTAAGGAAATGAAACTGGCAGGGTGTGCTATCTTGGTCCTAGGACCCTTTGCTGCTCCAGTGAGTCACTGAGGACTGTGGGAGGAGCTGAGCACCTACTGCACGCCAGGCTGCGTGCTGGGTCCCCCATGCATTCTCCCACCCAATCCTCACGTGACCCTTGAGTTAGGAATCTTCATGCCCATGTGGTCAGTGAGGACGCTGCCTCAGAGAAGCCCAGTGACTTGTCAGAGGTCACCCATCTGGGCAGTGATGCTGCCGGGACTGGACTCCAAGTATGTCCAGGGGCAGGGGCACAGTCCTGGGTCTGCAGACAGCCGGGGCAGCACGATGAATGGAAAGCACCATGTGTGGCTCCTTGGGAGCCAGGCACACCCTCCCAGGGGATGTTCAGAGGAAGAGCCAAAGTGCCAGAGGGTTGCTGGGGGTCCTGACCAACATGATGCATGCCAACGAGGACCCCGAGGGCAAGGTCATGGGGGAAGCTTAGAACTTGGCCGAGGACTCTTCCTTGGCACAGGAAAGTGGACAGAGAAGCCAGGGGCAGAGGCGGCTGGAATCCTGCCTGTGCCCACCACCCTACCAGGCAGAGCCACAGCAGCTGGCTGCCTGCACTGCCTCACTGCCTGTCTCTGGTGCTGGGACTCTTCCTTCCCTGCCCTTTATGGTGGGGTCGCAGGTGACCAACTGCCCTTCGACTACTCATAGAGGACCTCAGAGCTGGGCCACAGCGGGCTGCAAAGCGCCAGGCATGGTTCTGAGTGTGTCACACCTAACTCACTTAACCCTCTGGATGATCCTTGGTACAAGCTACTGTTATCCCCATTTTGCAGACAAGTAAATGGAGGAAGAGAGAGGTTTGGTAGCTTGCCCATGGTTATACAATATCTGGTAACTGACCAAGCTGGGGCTTGAACCCAGAGCATCTGGCTCCAGTGTGACCACTGGGCACCCACGCCCACCCATTCCTCCCACCTGCCCCTCCCCAGTCCTCCCCAGCTGCACCTTCTCCCCACTTTTGTGATCTTGACAGATGCTTCCAGTGCCCGGCCTGAAGACCTGGGTACTGACCAGGGCTGAGAGACCTTGACCTAGCTGGACACAACCTTGGCTACCCACTAGTGTCTGCTATGCCCTGCCCACCCTCCCTGCAGGGAGTCAAGCCCGGTCTTTAGGGTGAAGAACGGGCACCCTGCAGACAGGCTGACCCACAGGAGGTCAGACAAGGGTCGAGGACTAGGCCCACTGGCGTCCCCCCTACCGCAGCCTCGCCACGTGCACAGACCGCAGACCACAGACTCGGAGCCCTTTGTTCCGCCCAGTTTAAAATAAGCCGGCCTTGCTGTGCAGTGAGAAGTGCCAGGCCACCCTCCTCAAATGGACCTGTATGGAGGAAGATCTATGCAGGCAACACGGTGACCCGCTGTGACCACATTAACCCCTGCCTTTCCACGGGGACGCCAGGGTAGCCCCCATGTCAGACACGATTGCTCTTCTCATCTTGGCCTGGTCATTCTGGGCTCCCCTGTCCCCCAGACCAGTGGTCACTGCTGAACAGAAGCGGAGGGAGGGACAGTCATTCCCTGGGCATAAAGACACGGTCTTAGGAACTAAGTGCAGGCCAGACCGGGCCCCAGCCTCTCCTACTCTTGCTGCTAACCTGTTCTTTGTCATCTCCACGGGGACTGTGCATCCTAGCCCACCAGGATGCTGGCCAGCCTGTTACTCTCATTGTAAAGACAAGGGGTGGGGTGGCTGGAAAGGTAGGACCAGCCTGAGGGCACCCAGAGAACCAAGCGCAAAGCTAGGATTCAAGCTCCAGTCTGTTCCTACAGCTGTGGGTGCCCTGCCCGGTGAGCACGCCATAGCCATGCCCAGGAAAGGCCATTTCTTGTTCTAATGCCCTGGAACAGCCCGGACATGCCATCATGGCAGGGAACATAAAGCCCTCCTTCCCCCTGGTAGTTTTTCCTAACCACAACACCTACAATTTTCTCTTTCATTTATTTTTCCACTGATCAACATAAAGAAAACATAATAAAAGGCCTCCTAAATTAGAAATGGACCATAATGGCAGAGAAGTTGAACTATAGATAGACGAAAGCCGGCCTTCTCCAAGCTGCCCGTGGGATGGTCTGCTTGGGCAGAGGCCTGTGCCCTCTCATCAAGCAGCCCCACAGCCCTCCCTTGGCCCTGGGAGGCAGCTGGGTGGGGCGTGGGGTGCGGGGAAGGTTCTTAGCAGGGCTTGGAGGCCACTTGCTGGGCACATCGCACAAACTTTTGGGGAGGGGGTTTCAGCATCCATCTGTTGTGGACAGCATTTCCTCTGCTGGGGTGGGGGGCTGGGGGCAGGTTGTGGACAGGGGTCACCTGGGCGTGGGCAAGATGCCTGGCTGCCCGCCCAGGACACATTCTTAGACCTGGATGATGGATGCCCCGTGGTATCTGGAGGCAGCTGGTCCAGCACCATTCTCAGCTCACCTTCCCTGGCTATTTACTGTGTGCCAGGCCCACACATGGTCTCATTCAACCCTCACACTAACCTTGCGCAGTAGTATTATAATTGCCCTTATTTTATAGATGGCGCACAGAGAAGTTAAGCAACTTGGCCAGGTCACACAGCAGGGAAGAGGTAGAGACACGGTTTGGACCCCAGAACCTGTCTCGACAGGTACCCGTGGAAGGGGGCTTGGTTAGAAAAGCCCACATATCAGAGGCTGCCCAGGGTCACAGGCCCCAGCATCACAGGCACTGGGGTCTATGGGTCTCCTGGGTTGAGGACACCAGGGCCACAGGTCCCCTGGGCTGCAGATCCTCAAGTCCATGGGCCTCCAGCCCCAGAGCTGAGGGCTCCTAGGGCCATGGATCCTGGCTCCTGGCGGGTGTCTCCTTCTATCTCCTCCCTCCCTGGCCAGAGAACCATCCCAGTGGTTACACAAGGGTTTGTGGCCACAGTGCTCAAGGGCAGCAAGGCTCTGGTGGGGTGGGGTGGGGTGGGAGAGGGTTCTACGTGGAATCTAGATGTCCCACCACAAACAGGGGCCCCCAAGACCGGTGTGAGGGGCTCTTGGGTAGGTGGCTCAAAGGATGATGTGGTCCGAGGCTCCAGGCCTGGCAGGACGGTGCCAGAATAAAAGAGCAAGGCTATGCCATGTGCCTTGACAGAGCCCAGGATCCTTCTCAGGGAGGGTGCCTGACCAGAGCAGGCAGGAGCCAGAGGGCAGGAAAGACACGAGCGCAGGTGCACTGGGGGCGCTGCACACCCCAGGCTGCTCTGGGCCGAGGGGCAGAGCGAGCCCTCCCTGCAGGGCCCCGGAGAGCCTGGTGCTGTAATCCAAGGTGGCACATCTAACACAGGATTGGTCAGCCTGGCCTGGGAAGGTGGCAGGCACCCTCACTGGAGTCCTTCTTTGGGCCTGGAGGGACAGTCACTGAGACCAATGTAGGGTGTCTACCCAGTTGCCTCTTCAGATCCCCAACGTGGAGGTCTTCTATTCACTGTCCACCGGGAGCCTGGCCATGCCTGGCACTCAGGGTGGCCACCCTGGAGCCCCTGACTCTCAGAGTGGCCTAGAAGGCAAGACAAAGGCCACCAGAGACGGCTTCGGCCTGGCCTGGGCTCCCTGGGACCAGCCTCTCCAGGGAGCTGAGAGAGTGGTAAGATGGCTGGCTTCTTTCTCCTGTGGAATGCGTCGGTGCTAATAAGGCCAGTGTTGTGCACATTTATGGAACCTTTGATTTCACAATCACCGCGGCTTGCAAGTATTAATTAAAGCTCAAAAGCCCTGGAGCCTGGAGCCGATTCTCATTAACCTCATTCCGCAGAGGCTGCGACTCCGCTTCCCCGCCTGAGCCCCGCGGATGAAGCGATGGCTCTGCCCCCCGGAGCCCGGCTGGCACAGTTCCCACCCTGTGTCGCAGGGTGGCAGGGGTGGGGGGAGGCTTTGGGGCTCCTGATGACTCTGGGACACTCACGACAGCGCCAGGTTCAGGCTTCTATTCCAGCGGCTGCCGCCGAAAGGATTTCCCCTCTTCGGCAAAACAGCATAATCGAAACCTAAGTCACATTCTATGCGCCTCACCTATTGAAAGCGTTCAATTCAGTGGCTTTTAGCGGATCCACAGAGCTGTGCGTTCATCACCACAATCAATTGTGGAACATTTCATTACCCCAGAAAGAAACCCTACACCCCTGGCCATTTTCCTGGCATCCTCCCCAGCCCTAGGCAGCCACGAATCTACTTTCTGTCTCTATAGATTTGTCTGTTCTCATCTGGTTTCATTTATTTTTATTGCAGTAAAATATCCATAAAATTTAGTATTTTAACCATTTTCAAGTGTCCAGTTCAGTGGCATTAATGCGACCATCACCACCATCCATCTCAAGACTTTTTCATCTTCCCCAACTGAAATTCTGTGCCATTAACAAATAACTCCCTGGTCCTCTGGCCCCAGCCCCTGGCAACCACCATTCTACTTTGCGTCGCTATGAATTTGACTACTCATGGACCCTGAGAGCACCCAGGATGCTTCTGGGAAAGGGTGTTTGACCAGAGCAGGAAGGAGCCAACAGTGGAATCCTACAGTATTTGCCCTTTTGTGTCCGGCTTATTTCACTTAGCGTGGTGTCCTCACGGTTCATTTTGGCTTGTTTTAAAATTATGAAATATTTCAACCCAAAGGACAGAAAACGATACGCGACACGCCCTCTTGATGTAACACAGACATCTCAGATTTAACAAGTGGTAACGTTTTGCCATCGTATCTTTTTTCTTTGCTAATGTCCTCCCCAGAGCTGATTTAGTTCTGATGTTAGTTTGTGTCTTTCTTGTTCGTGTTTTTTGTTTTACAACCTAAGTTTGTACCCGTAACCGCATACAGTACTATTCTGGGTTCTTAAAACATACTCAATAGTGTCATGCATGTTCATCTTGTCACTTGTTCTCCACTCAACATTGTACTTTGGGACGTGCCCATGTCGACAAGCACAGCCCTGGTCTGTCCGTTTTTCCTGCAGTACAGTGTTTCTGTGCCTGTGTGCCCCACCTCGGGTTTATCCTGGGATTTCCCACTAGTGAACTCTACCACCAGGGAAGCCAAGGCCACTCCTGTCTTAGCAGGGCTGACACAGACACCTCCCGCACAGAGGAAGAGCCACCTAACAAGAAACTGAACACAGAAGTGGGCCTGGGACCTTGAACCCTCCGCCACAGCCCAGGCTCTGTAATCAGAGCTCTGAGGGGCATGGCCTGGTCACCTGGTGTAGGGACAGCACCATAGAGACCCCTCCTGGGTCACCCCTCTTTGCTCCATCACCTCAGCCTCCCTCTCTGGGTTGCAAACTCCCTTGAGAGGCTGACGAAGCTAGGAATTCCTCACCCCATAGAAAGGCACCCACAGAGAACCTTCCAGCCCATCCTGCTCTTCCTGGCTTTTCCACGAGACTCAGGGAGCTACACAGCTTGAAGGTGTCGGGGGGATTAAATGCACTGACGCCTGGTGTAGGCGCTCAGTGAACGCTGAACAGACAATCAAACGAATGAATGGAGGAGAAACACCCAGAGGCCCTGGTGCAGTGACATACTCAGGGCTCAGAAAGTGTGGCCGTGATTAACAGGTGTGTTTTTCGTAGGCAGGCATATTGAAGTTTTCTTTACAAACAGTAAAATCCGCCTTTGCGGGTATATAATTCTGAGTTTTCATAAATGCATACAGTGGTGTAATCACCACCACTACCAACATATAAAATATTTCCATCACCCCAAAACGCTCCCTCGTGCCCCTCTATATGAATAGTTAATTCCCTCCCCACCACCAACCACTCTTTGGCCCCAGCAACCACTGAGCTGTTTTCTGTCCCTATAGTTTTGCTTTTTCCAAAATGTAAATAGAAGCATAAGTATGGAGGCTTTTGTGTCTGTCCCCTGTCACTTAGCATAACACATTTGAGATTCCCCCTGTTGGTGCTCATGTTGGTGGTTCACTTCTTTTCATTGAAGTGGTACTCCACTGTGTGCCTGTGCCACAGTTTATCTATCTAGTCACCAGTAGAAGGACATTTGGGTTGTTTCCAGTTGGGGGCAAATACGAAGAAAGCTGCTATAATTGGTTGCAAACAGGCTTCTGTGGGAACCTGAGCTTTCTTTCTCTTGGGCAAATATCTAGGAACGAGATTGCTGGGTCTTACGGGGAGTCTATGCTCAACTTCCTAAGAAGATGCTGAAATGTTTTCTAACATGGCTGCGCTGTTTTGCAGTCCTGATTAGCGTTTGGTATTGTAAATTTTTTTCTTTTTTTTCTTGAAATCATTGTGATAGTCGTGTGGCTCCTTGTGGCTTTCATTTGCATTTCCCTAATGACTAACAATGTCGACTTGACGTGTATTTTTTGACAGTCGATCCTGTGGTGAGTGGTCCAGATCTAGACAGTAGTCCCCTGGGGTGCTGGGAGCCCCCAAGCCACCGTGAGGCCTATGCAAGGACTGGCGATAAGCCCAGGGCTGTGCCAGGAGCTCCCCTTGTGCTCGAAATGGGCCCCACCCACCATCTCCCGTGCTCAGTCCCTCACCTGTGACGCCAGCTGGCTGGGTAGTGACTTGGCTCTCCCCGTTGTCGCTGAGGATTCCTCTAGCCACCGCAGGAGTCCCCTCGGGGCATGCACGCACCTGTGGTATAGGAGTGGAGTAAACAACAGGGTGGAGCCCCCCAGCCCCCAACCCCCTGCCGAAGGCCCAGGTCGAAGGTGCCTCGGCTGCCTCCCATGAGTTCCACGCCAAACCTGTCAGGAAAGGGGTGCTACCGTGTTCAATGGGTGGGGTTCCACAATGGGGGGGTGTCTGCCTCTGCACCCAAAGTGGCCTCTCCAGTGACTCCCTACCAGGTCCTTGGCAGGACTCCTTCTGGCTCCTGCTGCCAAGAGTCCCAAGGGAGGTCACACATGGTGGGGCCTCAGGCTTCACCCTGGGCCAGGGAGGCCTGGGGGCTGAGGGCCCATCTGTCTGGGCTCCTACCCCTCCCCTCTGTCGCTCTGTCGGCAGGCAACGGCCAGGGCCATCTGCTCTCCCCCGCACAGGGCCCAGGTTAGAAAAACCCAGAGGAACTTTGAGGGAGTGACTCGTGCCTTAGGGCAGGGCCACACCGCCCTGGGCTGTGCACCCCACATCTGCAGCGCCCAGGTGGCGCCGGGAGGCCTAGGGGAGTGTTGGCTGCACAAATACGGTGGGTGCAGGATCGCAGCCTCCCTCCCCAGGGGCATGCCCTGCCTGGTTCTTCTGCATTCCTCTGCACCCGAGGCAGGTGGCAGCCACCCCAGCGGGACCTGGCAGGGCTGCAGGAGATTTAGGGGGCACCCCTCTGGCTCCACCTGGGTCACTGGCAGGAGTTCGTGCCCTGGGTCCATTCAAGGCATGCCCAGCCTGACCTACCTGGCCTGTGGCCAAGCGCTCCTCACTGAGCCTCCTTCTGGGCCCCTCAGACGGGCCCCGCCGGTGCCTGGCTCCAGTCTTTGCCGTCAAGGCCCCAGGGGAGTGGCCTGGACGGAGCCTCGGCTCCCCACGCTGTGCCAGGCACCACCCGGCTCCTCACAGCCTTATCTCCTGGCTCTGTGTCAGAGTCCAGGCCCCCTCCCCGCCCCCCACTCCGGCCTTGGACTCCTCACCTTCGTCTTCTGAGCCCGGACCACGGCCCCGGGCAGCCCTGCCCCAACCCTGCTGTGGCTACCGCTACGCTGGCCTGGCTGGCAGGCTCTCCCCTCTCAGTGATTTCGTGGTCAGGGGCAGGAGAGCCCCATTGGCAGTGCCGCAGGGCACGGGACAGGCCTAAGTGGGAGCAGTGACCAGGGCAGCGACCACTGGGTGCCCCCACAGCGCAGCCCAGAAGGCCAAAGCATGGAGGTCCCGGGAACCCTTGGAGCCCACGTGGACCAGCTTGGCCACTTCTAACCAGGGCCTTGGCGCTGCCTCCCTCTCGGGGTCTCCATTTCATCTTGTGGCAAAGCAAGGGTCGAGCGGATGCCTCTAAGTGCCTCCCCAGCGCTGAAACCCCGACACTGAAACCCCAGGTGTTTCAAAGAACTTGAGAGAAGCTTGCAGGCCAGGAGCCACGGCCGAATAATCACACCCCTCACAACTGAATCCAATTCTCCCAGCGGGGTGGACTTAGGTCTCGGTTGAGAGTCTAAACACGTGGCATCAACTGGCCAACAAGTTGCAGCTGCGCTGGAGAAGCCAGAGGGAACAGCGTCCGTCTGTCTTCCCAAACCCAGTGCAGAGGGTCGTGCCCAGGGTCTCGCCCTCAGGGGCCTGGACCAACGACAAGGGACACAGACACAACCCATTGTGATCAGGGGCTGGCGTGAGCTTGGCGAGGTGGAGGGATACTCTCTCACCCGCCCCCAGTCGTTAGGGACCTGGGCCTCCAGGTTTACCCGCCCATCCCCGGTGCCCTCCCCTCCCCTCCCCTCCACACAGACTGGAGGCCCCTGCCCACGCCTCCTCCCGCCTCTGTGCACACTGTTTTGATGAATGCCATTCTGAGGTCACTCACGGGTAGAGCCTTCAGCAGGTCAGTCTAAAGGACAGAAACGTGCCTGGCCAGTGCTGTACTTGCCATGCGTAACCAGAGAAAGGTGACATGATGCAAAGGCCCAGCGATCACAGCCAAGACCCAACTCCTCCCCACCAGGCTCTGGCTCTCTCCCCCACCCCCCGCACCCTTCTGCCCCTGAGGATGGGGTCTCCAAAGGAAACTGAGTCCTCTCCTTCCTAGAAGTTCAAAGTCGTGGCCCCAGGGAATCCATCGCTACCTGAGGAATTTGGGTCAAGAAGGGATCACCATGCCCTTGTTTCACAGGTGACTGGCTGAGCCTGTGGGAGTCATCCAGGCTGAGAGCCATCAGACATGAGTCAGTGGCTTCCTGCTGGGCCAGGAGGACACCTGTGTCCCCACCTCCACCTGGGAGAAGGATGCTGCTCCACACCGGCAAGGGGTGGGTGGGCAGGGAGACTCGTGCCTTCAGCCTTCCCTCCATTTACTGCTCGTGCCTTCAGCATTTGGTGGGAACCCGTGTGAGCCATGTCACTGCAGCTGGGAGAGGAAAGAGCTGGCGTCCCTTGGGGAGGTGCTGACTCCTCTCTGCCCACACCCATCCTCCCAACACACCGCCCTGTGCAGACCCTTCCTGCCTCCTCCTAACAACCGCCCTGCCCACGGCCTGTCCGCACTCTGAACCAGCTTCCACGTTGCCAGCCAGAGGATCTTTCTAGAGCACAGACCTGATTTCATCCCTATCTTGAGGAGAAATCGGTGCCCCTCCCCTTATACACAGTCTTAATCCCTTGAAACCGGAGGGTTTCACAACCGGATTCCGCCTGCCTGGGTCACCGTGGGTTCTGAGGAGGCACTGATAAGTGCCAGTCAGTGAGTGAGTGAACAGCACACCCCAAACTCTGGAGGGGCTCACACCCTGCAGATCGCATCAGCTGTGACATCAGGGCTCCAGAGTCCCCGGCAGGGCCAGCCAGGAGGGCCAGGCCCCGGCAGCGGTCAGCGGGGACACAGACGTTGACATTGTCCTCTAGTCCTGGATGCTGCTCCACAGCCATTTGCGGCAGGGAATGGGCCCAGATCAGCATCTTTGCACCTGGGAGGGTCCTTGGAGCTCTGGAGCCCCTGGTTCTGTGGCCCCCTCCTGGGGGGCAGTCTGGCTCAGTGGCTACCTCCCCAGGACAGGCCTCAGAGCCAGGGACCATGGCTGCTCCCACAACTCATGGGGGCCCTGACACCAGCTCAGATACTTGTTTATGCAAAAACTAGTTTCTGTGACATTTGGGCTGTAAAATGGGACTGTGGCCTCTTCTGGTCCAGAAGGATTTTCTCGAATGCTGAGCTAGAGGTCCCCTCAACATTCTTCCAGCCCTGGGGCAGTCCCAGTGCCAACAAGCCTTTGGAGAGAATGCAGAGTCTCTGATGCGTCTTTAGGAAGGATTTGCCGGACACCCCTCCCTCTTTATCCTGGGCCCAGGGAGCGCAGGTATCAGGGCTTTGATTGTGGTCACCAGCCACACAGATCCAATGGAAACTCAGTTCTGAAGGTTCCCCAGGCAGGTTGTAGCCAGTCTGGGAAGGGCAGGAGGAAGCCTCATCCATGCCGATGGGGGAATGTAAGATGCAACAACCACTTTGGAAAACAGTTCGGCAGTTTCTTAAAAAGTTAAACACGTGTCTACCATATGACCCAGCCATTCAGCTCCTAGGTATTTACACACACACGTGCATATGAACAGCCGTAGCAACTTTATCTGTTATTGCCCCAAACTGGAAACAACACAATGTCCACCAGTGGGTGAAGAGATAAACAAATTGTGGTATAATCCGTAACATGGAATACTACTTAGCAAGGAGAAGGAATTAACTGTGAATATACACAACAACATGGGTGAATCTCAAAATAATTACGCTGAATGAAAGAACAAAGATAGTACATATTAGATAATTCCATTTATTTAAAATTCAGAAAATGCTAACTCATCTACAGTGACAGAGCACAGATGGGTGGTTGCCTGGAGACAGTGGGGCTGGCAGGGAGAGATCACAAAGGGACGGGAGGAAACTTCTAGGGCTGATGGATGTGTTCATTACCTTGACAGTGGTGGTGGTTTCACAGGTGTACACACATGTTAAAATTCATCAGATTGTGCACTTTATGTTTAGCTTATATGTATATCAATTATATCTTAATGAAGCTGTTTTTTTTATTATTTATTATTTTTT
>RJWJ010027948.1:0-21802 GCA_004363605.1 Indri indri
ACTGACACTTACCAGACTCCTGGTAGGGCGAGGCAGAGGCTTCAGTGGAGTGCTGAGCGGAGCAGGGGCCAGGACACCCTTTATACTGTGCCCCAGCCTAGCCTCCTTCCAGAACCAGTTTCACCACTCCCGTTGGTCAACTTCCTCCAGCCCCTTCCTGACTCACCACAGGCATCTCAAGCAGCAAACCCCTCAGGGTCCCTTTTCCCAGGGACACACAGCTTCTGCCAGTCCAGAGAGTTGTGGGGGCTCAGCTCCTTCTGTGATGCTCATCTGACTTGGGCACAGGGGAGGTGATGAAGGTGAGGGAGGCATCCTTCTCTCTGAATCTCAATTTCTCTACCTTTAAAATGGGTTTATTCGCATTATTAGGATGAGGGATTCATTTCCAAGGACATGGAATGGAAAGTTATGCATCTTTCTGGGATGCCCAGAATGTGGAAAGAGTCACTTCTCATGAAGGGATGAAAATATGGGGCGTTATCTTGGGCCATGAGCTCATCCTCTCTCAGAACATATCTATAACTGCATTCTGTGTGGAAATAAATTCTTGAGGAGGGTCTGACTTTAGGCTAAGCAGAGTCATCTAGAAGTCTTCTAGGGGTCTCCTGCTGTGTGCAAAGGGCCACCCTGTTCCCATGCCCAAGGCTATAGTTAGAGAAGTCCCCAAGAATACCATGTTCATAAAAATTCCAAAGCATGGCCCACTCTAGGCACAGAAGCAGGACCAAATATATGCAATATATAAGATAAGTATTGCTTTTCATGGTGATAAAACACTTTCCGTAACTATTTTTTAGAATGCATAAAGGGATAAAGTCCAGAACCAAATTGTCCACTGCCTTTTTAAAACCAATCTCTATAATTAGCTAAAAAAAATCTTTCAGAGAGGGGATTTGAGCATGTCCCTTACCAGTGGTGACCCAGTGCACTTGGAATAAAATCCAAAATCACTGCCACAGTTTAAAAGGCCCTGGGGTATCTGGCCCCTGCCTTCCCCTGGAGCCTCGGCTCATGCTGCTCCCTCCCCGGCAGGTGTACTCCTGCCTCAGTGTGGATGCTCAGTTCCGGGACAGAGCCAGAGCTCCCCACCTTGGGGCTGGGCACCTGCTCTTCCTCTGCTAACGGGCTCCTCCTCTTCCCTGGCTCTTGTGCCTTTCAGCTTTGGCATAAATGGCATAAATGATAGCTCCTTCTCTGCCTACTCTATCTGAAGGACGATCCTCTGGTTTGTTTCATTTCACTGATAACAATGTAGTGTTATTTTGTTTGCATGTGTTCACTTGTTTATTGTCTATCTCTCCTACTGGAACATAAGTCCTATGAGAGCGGGGTGTACCTGGTGTGTTTTCCACTATGCCCCTAGAACCTATGGAAGCTACAGCATGCAATAGGTGCTCTATAAATATTAGTTGAAGAAATGAATGAGCTTTGAATCTCATCACCTGGAGATGACCACTACTGAACATTTTAGTGTTGATGCATGTTTGTGTAAAAACAAAACTGAATTGTGATTTTTCTTTCTTTTCTATGGTTGGTTAATAGCTTATTTTATGGACGTCTTTATTTAAACTCACTTCTTTACAACGTAATCGAAAAAGAAATATTAGAATAATATGAAGACAATACTCACTGGGGCTAATTTTGAGAAGTGTCCTGATTCTCCACAGTTTTCCTTACAGGCAAGCAGATCTACGTACAGTGCTAATTTTGCCATGTTCCTGGTGCTCAGTCTGAAAAGACAGAGGGAGGCCCCATAGGTGGCCTCTGGTTTTACCATCTCCTTCCACCCACTTTGTTCCCTGAGCCCGCCCAGGGACCTCACACTGCCTCCCCCATAGAACAGGGACTGTGCCATTTTCTAGGTCAGAGAAAGCACCCCTGACTCTGCCTTGGAGAACTCACTAGGCATCCTCACATGGGCACCGGTGCCCTTGTGCTCTGCTGCTGACCTCACATGGGGGGAATCTGCCTCACCCCAGCCCGTGGCAGTCAGTCCCAGGGCAGCAGACTCAGCTCAGGGAAGTCACACCGGTCTTATGGGTTTCCAGGGGCTCAGTATCTGCCAGATCTGCCTCCCGCCCTCTGATTCATAGCATAATGAGAGCTTTGAGGAGAAGACGAGTATGTGAGCCTTTGACTGCCGGGCAAAGCCAGGGTGTGGGGAGGAGGGCAGAGGATAAAGCTGAGAGAGTATGCATGTGTGTGTACAGGAGAAGGGCTGGAGAAACCCTTCAAGGGCTCAGAGACCCCATACTGTCCCCTCAGGTTGCCCCATTTGGGGTACGGGCATGCATTGCATAAGGCAGAGGCTCTCAGCACCTATGTGAATGACCTCATGGGCTCCAGGGGCCACATGATGAGTTTGGGTAACTGTCTAGCCCCCGCCCAGTATAATGAGGATGAGCTCATATCCCATGACACATGGAGAGGCCTTGACCCCAGTTCTGCCCCAGACCAAGAAGGCCCTGGCTACTGCTCTTTCAGAGGCAGAAACTGGCTGGAATCTCTCTTTCCCGAGTGAGGCAACCTATTTGAACTGTTACTTAGTTGTGAGGGGCAGAAGGAATTTGCCATGGCAATTTACTGCCCTGGGGGGAGGGATGTTGGGGACATCTCTTAACAAGTTGCCACTATGGGGTGATGACAGATGGTCCTGGGAAGGTGACTCAGGCCAGGAGGCCCCACGTTCCCACCTTGGTAGCCTTGCCCAGTGTGTGCCACTGCCCCGTGCTCTGGGCTAGCCTCCTCTCCCGCTCACGGGCCTCCTCTTCTCCTCCACCACTCCTCAATCTCCAGCCCACACTGTTGCCTCCCCAGTACCTTGAATCCTCTTTGTCTTCCTGCATTGCCTCCTGAACCTGACCTTGGCCCCTCTCTGTCTTTTGTTCCTATCTGCTGTTCCAGGAGAGAATTAGGCAAGGAAGGGGGATGACACCATGGAAGGGGCCAAGAGGGATGATTTTTCCTCTCTGGGCTTCTGGGTGTATATGTCTGATCTGACCTCTCTACCTATCTTGCATCTCCTCTGGCTTTGTCTCCTGGGTCTGGTGGATCACTGGTTCCCACTCTCAGTATCCAATACTGGCCCTTGCTCTTGTATCTGAGAGCTGTAGAAGGATGGCCACAGCTCTGCTCTTGGTGGCAGCGATAGGAATAAAGGTGTGAAGAATGTCAGTAGGGGAGAAAGGAGAGGCTCAGTACCCCCTCCTCCAACTAAAGGCTATGCCCTACAACTTGGGCTCATCGTTGGGGATATCACATTCTTTGTAGTTGATTCTCTGTGCCAGAAGACAGCAGAATGCCTGAGATGCAGAGGTCCTTAAAGAATGCTTGGGAAATGCCTCACACTGCTGGGTGCATAGGAGCTTCTTAGCTATCTAGCTAATAATTGCTATAAACAACAATAATAATTATTAATAGCAGTAATAATTTTAATTCAGAATAAATAATTTCATAAAAGCAGAAAGCAGATTAGCTATTGTCAGGAAGAGAGAATGAGGTATAGCCATTTGATGAGTAGTATGGTGTTTCCTTGTGGGGTGATGAAAATGTTATGGAACTAAATAGGGTTGGTAGTTGCACAGTATGTAAATGTACTAAATGCCACTGAGTTGTTTACTTTAGAATGGTTAATTTTATGTTATATGAATTTCGCCTTCATAAAAAATGGAAGCAATGCCCTTGCCTGATAGCAGGTCACAAGATACAGTTG
Organism: Indri indri; assembly: GCA_004363605.1. Taxonomy (NCBI): domain Eukaryota; kingdom Metazoa; phylum Chordata; class Mammalia; order Primates; family Indriidae; genus Indri; species Indri indri. Next base: position 3,716 of record RJWJ010027948.1, read on the forward strand.
TTATTATGGTTGATGCATCCATTTGGGCAATATTTATTGAGCCTCTACTATGTGCAAGGCACTGGAGACAGAGTATGAACGAAAGCAGACACAGTTCTTGCTTTCAGGTAGGTTAGAGTGTAGGAGCTCCTTAACACATAGGAGCTTCATACCCAGCCTTGTCCTTCTACTGGGGATCATCCCCTCTTCTGACAGATGGGGATTGAAGTCTGGAACAAGAACATGAGCTGCTCAGGGGCCTGCAGTGAGGCTATGTGGAGCTGGGCTGGAACCCATGTGTCCTGACCTCCAGTCTGGGCTCTCTTCCCCACCAGGCTGCCCTCCCAGATGCTCAAGCAACTGATGGCTGTGTGACAGGCTTCACTAGGTGACTTCAAAGACACCTTCCAGCTCTGAGTCAATCATTTACCCCAACATGGCCAGTTCTGGGTTTTCCAGAGGAAGCGCCAGTTTTCTCTCACTCTTGTTCAGCCTAAATGTCCTTGGGATGATCCTCATTGGTCCTGGGAATAGAGAGCTCCACTTCCTGGCTGGTCCTGGTGTTTAAGTTCAAGGTGACTTGGTCCAGGAGATCTCATATTCCCATCGTGGGTAGCCATAGCCTACCCAATCTGGAGGAATGTTACTCTTCAAGGATGGGCACTGGCTTTGGAGTCAGACAGGCCTGGGTTTTGATCCCACCTGTGTGTGTTCCTATTTGGACAAGACACTTTACCTCTGTGAACTTCAGTTTCTTTGTCTGTAAAATGGGGATGCAAATCCCTCCTTAGATTTCAGCGAGGATTTGGAGAGGTAATATACATGCTTAACACGTAGGCTGTTCTCAGGAAACTGGCTGTTTTATTGTTGGATGTCATGGCAAATGTTTGCTGATGGAACTTGGCGTGTTACTTGCCTAAGGGTAGAGTTTTAAGGATGCAAGGTCTTCAAAGATCATCAACTTTAACTTCCAGAGCTGTGTTTCATGCTCTCACGAGGTCCTGTGTGGATCGACTGTTCCCCTGTGGTGGGCTCCTGGGGAGATGAGACGGTTGGCATTCCTACAGCATGATGGGACACGGGGCAGCCCAGGGGCCTGTGTGGGCAGAGGAGAGACAGCGGCTTGATGTGGAGAAAGGAATCCAGGTAATAGAGCGAGGACTGGTCACACAGTTACAGCACACTGAGTCAGAGGTGGATGGTAAGGGCTCTGCCAGCCACATGGAAGGGGGACGAGTGGGGAGGAAGCACGTAGAATGAGACTTTGTGGGGCTGTGTGCAAGGAGAGGAGGGCAGGGTGGGAGGCACAGAGCTTGATAGGGGCAGAGACAAGGAGAGGCAGGGCCGTTGGTGCAGGGAATGGGAGAAGGACATTTCAGAGGGGAGAGAAGAGGCAGTCACAGGACAAAAGGGAAGCAGAGAGGCCAAGTCTGGCCATGCAGCCTCCCCAAGAACTGTCTTCAATTGCCGGGCGAGCGAGCAAAAGCAGGCATCTTCCCGGGACTGGGCCCAGCCTCCTGGCTTATCACTCCCCAGCCTTCATCCTACTTGCTAATTAGGGAGTGGTGGGGACACCTGATCCTGCATCAGCCCCCTCCTTAGAGGCACGACTGCTCTTACAGTTACTCCTGAAAGCAGAGGCAGAGGCCACTCATATTCACACATGTGTGTGCGTGTGTGTGTGTGTGTGTGTGTGTGTGTGTGTGTGGAGGGGAGTCTGGGCAAAATATGTGGTCCTGGAGGAGAAGACTGTCACCAACAGGCGTCAGTTGCTGGCATTTTCCTGCCTGGCTGGGGTCCTGGTGAGCCTCCTGTGAACTAGCCCCAGCGTGGTTCCTTTCGAACCGTATCTGTTCTCTATGTCTGTGGACTATTTGTTGTGAAGCTGTGTGACTGCTCCAGGTCTCCAGATGAATTGGTCTGGTCCAAAGTAGAAGCTAGTGCCTGTCCCTTCCTCCCTAAACCATACCTCCCATGGAACCAGGTCACAGTGCTGAGAGGCAGGGCAAGTGCAGGCCTCCGGGGCCCCCATTGGGCCAGGATGCTGGGGAGAGCCCTGGCCTGTCCTCCCAGTCTGACGGGGAGACACAACTGCTGACTCAGGAAGCCTTTATTTAGGGAGGACCTTGCTTCTGCTCTCAGGGAACTCCTGGTCTGATGGAGAGACGGGTACAGAAACTGAGAGATAGGTGCAACTCAGTGCCGGGCCAAGTGAGCACTCACGCGACTGGACCCTACATGAATGGAGGTCTGAACAGAACCAGGGCTGGGGAAGTCTCCCTGGAGAGAGTACAGGGGAGAATGCAAAGAAAACAAACCTTCTCCCAAGCCTGCTCTTTGCCAGACACTGTGCTGTCAACCCTTGTTTACTCTCATTTATCCCTCTGCGCTTTCCAGATGAGGAGCTGAGCTCAGAGCTGTGCAGCATCGGGCTGATATTCCCAGAGCTCACAGTGGATCAAGCTGGGGTCCTGCTGCTCCCAGGCCACCCTTACACCTACTGAGAGCAGAGATGCCCATCGAGTGTGACAGATACTGCAGTCCTGCTGTGTCCCAGGAATAGCCCAGGCTGCCATAGAGGATGACAGGAGAGTTGCAAGCCAGAAGACAGGCAAGATGGAAATGGCTGGAGAAGCTGCAGTTATTTCCTGCCACTCAGGTTTCACTAGAAAGCCTGCTTGGGGTGGGCTGGGCAGGAAAGGGAGAGGGAGGTCAGAGTGCCATGGGGGACGGGCAGGCCCGTTTCTGCTCCCAGGCAAGTGCGTGCTTGCCCCGCCCCAGCCTCCCTCTCCCCCATAGCACTTCTGCCAGGAGCCTCAGGCCCAGTCATCCCAGAACCACCTCCCACCCACGTGGGCTCCACGTCTGACAATGCTGGTGCTGGAGGGGCCTTCATGGCACCCAATTCATCCTTGCTTTACAGACAATGACATCGTCCAAGAGGGGACACAGGGAGGCAGGGCAGGTCTCCTGATTTCTCCTTCTCTCAGCTCTGTGTCCTGTGCCCTCCATTCTCTCGGCTGGAGGTGACTTTCCCACCTTCTGCCCTATTGGTTGATTTTTCGTTCATCTGCTGTTTCTTGAGAGATTCCTGTGTGCCTATGTTCGAGGCCCTGCGTGTACAGCACTGAACAACACAGGCAAAAGTCCCTGCCCTGCTAAAGCTTTCATTCCAGTGTGGGTGAAGACAGTATGCAAAATAAACACACCCCTGAAATATAAAGCATGTTAAGTGTTAAGAAATCCTAAGTAGAAAGATATGACAAGAATTATTAATAGGTTTCGGAGTGCCAGGGGAGGGGTTGTTGTTTATTTTAAATGGGGTAGTCAGGGAAGTCCTCAGAGGAAGAATGTGAAGAAAATGAGGAGGTCACCATGGGGACAGTGTAGGGAATGTGGACAGCACGGGCAACATCCCTGCAGCAGGAATGTTCTGAAACCAGAAAGAAGGCTGGAACAGCTGGGGATGAGTGAGCGAGGGAAAGAGTTACGAGGTTGGAGGAGTGGGAGGAGGTGAGCAGAGGGAGAAATCATGTAGCAACTTTGGTTTTATAGTGGATGAGACAAGAAGCCGCAGAGAAGTGACATCATCTGACTTGGTTCTGAGAGGACCTCTCTGGCAAGGGTGGGAGCAAGAGGAACTGCGAGAAGAAACTGCAGGAACTTAGCAAGGGCTTGAGACTAGGGTGGTAGCAGTAGAGGTGGGGTGGTGTGGTCAGATTATAGATACATTTTGACCATAGAACCAATAAGAGTAACTGACAGATTAGATATAAGGTATAAGCGGGGAGCAAACAATGACTCAACAGTTTTTAGCCTGAGTGACCGTAAGGTTGGAGCATTCCAGAGAGGGCATTGACGGAGATGGGAAGACCACAGGAGGGGCCAGCTTTGTGGGAAAGATTGGCAGCGAGCTTGGAGACATGCTGAGTTCGAGATGCCCATCGGACATCCAAGTAGAGTTGTCACGTAAGCAATTGAGAACTAGTCCTGGATTCAGAGAGAGGTTCATGCCATAGATATAACTTTGTAAATCGTCGGCATATAAGTGGCATTTGAAGTCATGAGCCAGGATGAGATCATGAAGAGAATGATACGGAGAGGAAAGAGAAGAGGTTCCAGGACTGTCTCCTGAATCACTCCGAGGCCAGGAGATCAGGGAGACAGGAAGGAGCAAGTCAGGAGAATTGAGAAGGGAAAGAGCAGGCAATGCATTAAGAAATACAGCAGGAGAGGGGGGTGTTCTGGAAGACAGGTGGAAACCTTGTCGAGGAGAAGGATAAAAAATTGGGGCAAGTGCTGTAAAGATGTGGAATCTAATTCAGTCGAACTTATAGAAGCAGAGAGTAGAGCAGTGGTTACCAGGGGCCCAGGGTAAGGGAAATTAGGAGATGTTGGTAGAAGGGCACAAACTCTCAGTTATAAGACGAATAAGTTTTCAGTATCTAAGGTATAGTATAGGCGGTGATGGATGTGCTAATTAATCTGATTACACAATGTATGTGCATATCAAATCATCACATGTACACGTTGAATACAATCTCTGTCAACTAATTTTTTTTTTTAATTATAAAAAGATGAGGACTAAGAATGCCCATTGGATTAGGAAACTTGGAGGCCTTAGTGACCTTGACACAGGGAGTCTAAGGAAGTGGTGCGGATGAAAGCCAGACTGGAGTGGATTCAAGAGCGAATGAGAAGAGAGGGCTTAGGAACAGTGAAGATAGACAGCATTAAAAAAAAAAAAAATATATATATATATATATATATATATGTATGTACTAATAGAAGCAGAGCAATGGGACAATAGCCAGTGCTATGATCTTTCTCCAGCTCCTTCTACACTCTGCTTGTTACTCCTCCCTTCTTCTGTCAGGGAGCTGTTTGTGATGGAGCCACGCTCACCATGCCTCTACGGTCCCTCAGCCCCTGCTCCTTTCCAGTCCATCTCCCATTCCTCAGCTCCTACCTGTGGAGGGTCTGGATCCAGCCTTGGGATTGTCCTACTTGTTCCCTCTGCAAACATCCCCACATCTCACTTCTTCAGATCATTCAAATCTCTGTCCAAAATGTCACTTCTCTGAGATGGCTGTTCTGTCTGAAACAGAACCCTCACTCCACGACATTCTTCAACTCATGAAAGCACTCATCGCTATGGGAACTTAAGTTAGCTACTGTGTCCTTGCTTCACGCGAAGGCCAGTCTGAGAGTGGGCCCTTGACTGTATCAGTCTCCTCCATTTCCCTAATGCCTGGAACAGGGCTTAACACACAGTCTGTCCAACATGTCACCTTTCTAAATACTTATTGCAGAAGCGAGTCTACTCATTCTACTCAAGTAAAAAAGATATAAATATACTTTCCCATAAATAAACTTAACTTCTAATATCTAGTCACCATCCCTGATGACAGAAAACAAGGTAAGGAGCTCCTGATAAGCTCAGTCAGCTCTGGCTTAACCTCAGGCAATGTAGGATCTCCTCTTCCACGCCTTTTCCCCTCAACCCTGAGGTTTACTTAAGACTGCTTTGTGAAAAGCATAAGCTTTTAGATCTCTGCAATGAATCTGAAAAGCCCACTTAGAAACTTAAGAGTCTTTGTTCTTAGGGTCCAGCTCTAGACTCTCTTCTTGAGGTAGGCGAGGGGATCTGCAGCCAGGCGGGTTGCAGTGAGGTTTTACCTGGAAAAGGAGGAACATTTCATCAGGCTGAGGCTCAAGGACCCAGCCTTCTGTGTTTAACTTGCTATCCCACTTTTCTGCCCCTCACACAATATGAGCATCTCTGTTGTGTATAGATGATACCAGTATTTAAAAATACAGTTTGCATTCAGATCAAAAATCTATTTGAATTCATGGCTTCATAATGGACTTTGGTATAAGGTATGAAGTTCAGGTTGAGAGGTTCAATTTTCTTTCTGGATCAGACATTTTTCTAAAGAAGATTTACAAATTGATAACAAACACATGAAAAAATGCTCAACATATTTGCCATCAGGGAGATGCAAATCAAAACCACAGACAGACACCACTTAACACCTGCTAGTAAGGCTATAATAAAAAAGACTGGTAATAACAGGTGTTGGTGGCAATGGCTAATAATACCATTCTTACTCCATTAAATTGTCCTAGTGCCTTTGTCAAAATCATTGGCTATATTTATGTGGATCTATTTCTTGAATTTCTATTGTGTTCCATTCATTTGTATCTGTCTCTTTGCCAATACCACACTGTCTTGATTACTGTAGCTTTAGAGTAAATCTTAAAATAGGATTGTATAAGTCTTCCAATTTTATTCTTTTTCAGAATTGTTTAGACTATTCTAATTCCTTTGAGCATCCATATACATTTTAGAACCAGATTGTCTATATCTACAAATACCATGCTTGGATTTTTATTGCAATTTTACTGAATCAATTTGAAGAGAATCAACATCTTTACTATATTGACCTTCATTTCTGAGGGATAGTTTCTATGGACATAGATTTCTTGGTTGACGGTTGGTTTCTTTCAGCACTTTGTATCATTACCCTTGTTTCTGACAAGAAGTCAGCTGTTTCCCTGTATGTGTGAATTGTTTTTGTCATACTCCTTTTAAGATTTTCTATTTGGCTTTCAGCAGTTTTGACTGTGAAGTGTCTAGGTAAGATTTTCTTCATATTTGTTTTACTTGGAAATCATTGAGTTTTTTGGATCTATAGGTTAACGTTGTTGTTGTTGTTAAATTTAGGAAGGTTTTGGATGAATCAGGATAAAGTCTTCATGACCTTGAATTAGGCAAGAGTTCTTATATATGACACCAAAAATATAATTCATAAAAGAAAAAATTAACAAATTAGATTTCATCAAAATTAAAAGCATTTGTTCTATAAAAGATACTATTAAGAAAATGAAAAGACAACCTGTAGACTGGGTGAAATTATTTGCAAATAATTTCTGATAGAATATTTATATCCAAAAATATGTAAAGAACTCTTACAATTCAAAAAAAAGAAACAAAACAAAAAAAGAAAGAAGAAAATGGGCAAGGGATGAATAGACATCTCTACAAAGAAAATACATGAATTCCATACAAGAACATAAAAAGATTGTAACATCATTAGATGTTAGAAAAATGTTTTTCAATGAGCATCACTCTATCCCCACGATAATGGCTAAAATCAAACAAACTGACAACATTTTTTTTTGAGTATGTGGAATTCCTGTTAACAGGAATGTAAAATGGTACAAGCACTTTGAAAAAAACATTTTGGCAATTCCTTAAAAAGTTAAACAGAAGACAAAAGACCCAGTGGAAATGGTCAAAAGATTTGACAACATTTTTCTGAAGGAGATATATAGATGGGTAGGTAGTAAGCACATGAAAATTTGATCAACATTGTTAGCCATAGAGGAAATGCGAATCAAGACTGCAGTGAGATTCCACCTTATACCTACCAGGATGGCTGTAATCAAAAAGACAGATGATAACAGGTGTTGGTGAGGATGTGGAGAAATCACAACCCACTGCTGATGGGAATGTAACATAGTGCAGCTACTTTGGAAGACAGTCTGGAAGTTCCTGAAAAGGTTAAACATACAGTTATTGGATGACCCAGCAATTCTACTCCTAGGTATACTCCCATGATAAATGACAACACAAGTCCATGCAAAAACTTGTATACAAATGTTTATAATAGTGCTATTCATAATAACCAAAAAGTGGAAACAATCCAAATGTCCATCAATTTATAAATTAATAAACAAAGTATGATATTAATATATCCATAAAAATAAATTAAAAAATAAAAATATGGTTTGTATTTTTTGTCCTGAATGCAACTCAACCACTTCATCTAGTGCTTAACCAAGCAAGCAGCAGTTGATTCAGTGTTGGGAGGAAAATTGGTTATACTGGACTTCAAAAGACACCTTCCTAATGTCTTGTGTCGCTGAAATTATTCCACTTGATACAAACTGCTTCTTTGGCTTTCCCTCCTTCACTGCCCCCACACACGGACTCTTAGAGCAAAGTGGAAGTGGACCACTGTCGTATATTAGGGTGCCTGTTCTCTGATTCAGAAGCAAGTTGGCAGCCTTGGGGCTCTGGATCTTAGGGATCTTCCATCCTATTTGAAATATTTATTGCCACGACCTCAGGGCTTCTCACCACTGTTTAGTGAAGAGCTCAGGATACCTCATTACCACATATTTTAAAAGCTTCCAGCCCTATTTTTAGCCTCCTGAGCCATTCAGTCTTGGCATCCAGCCCATGACCAGATTCATACCCACTGCAGCCTCAGCCCAGCTTACCTGTCTTTGATTTTCACTGCATGAGGATGCCCTCAGTAAAAAGGTCAAGGAGACACCTGGAGAAAGGATATTATTGCCAGCAAGGCTTAGGTTGTTAGAGTTAGAAAAAATGCTTCCTACCATCCCAGCATTTACACCTTTTGTATCTGCTTACCTGTCTTGCCTTCTATACTGTAAGTACCACAATACAGACTCGATTTATTTATTTAGCTGTCTGCAGGGTATCACATAGAATCTGACAGTTATTTGTTGCTCAAATGATTGGAAAAACAAAGTGAGCTGCCACTTTTGGCAAAGATAAAGTAAAAGGAACGAGATTTACCCTGCCACCAAAAAAAAAAAAAAAAAAAAAGACAAAATACAAGAGACAATGTTGTCAAGATACATATACAAGACACATCAGGCAATGAAGGACAATGAATCTTGGGAGACAAAAACAAACGAGGTGAGCCCTGTGATTGTTCCAGCTCAGTGCTCATAGAGAGTTTGCAGCCTGCTGTGCAGGGAGGAAAATCTAGACAGCACCTGGCTGTCTTGCTGAGTTCAGGACACAGAACTGGGAGGCTGAGAGGCAGAGAACTGGGAGGCAGCTAGAGTTTGCAGGATGCCAGAGAGGAGAGAATGGCACACAGAGAGAACTCTGTACAATCTGCAGAGGGTTCTCCTTGGGTCTTCAACAGAGTACTGATAAGCATGTGAGGAAATCACACAAGACAGAAGAAAGAACCACCTGAAAGAATTAGGAGGAAAATCCCTGGAGCCACAGGGCCAGGGACACTTTCTGTCGGAGTAGAAAACTTTATAATTCACACAGCATCAGGCAGGGTACTCAGAAGGGTTATGCTTCAGTAGTGGGTAAAAATTACCTTTAGATTAAATGTTTCTCTGGTCATACTTTGGAAAGATCTGAAGGAATCAAACTATTGCCAAGTAACTTAACTGCATCCCAGTACAGACCTCAAGTATATTTATAAGGATATAAAAATATTCAGCACTCAGAAAGATAAAATTCACAATGTCTAACTTCTAATTGAAAATTGCCAGACATGCAAAGAAGTAGTAAAATATCATCGATAATAAGAGAAAAATCAAAACAACCAAGAAAAGACATATAATTTATAGAAGAGGACATACAGACACTTATTATGTTATAATTTCATTCTGTATGTTCAAGATGCTGGAGGAAATATTGAACATATTTAGTAAAGATATGGGATATAATTTTAAAAAATTTGTGGAGATGAAAACTGACATGTCTAAAATAAAAAATACATTGAATGGGATTAATAGTACATTAAATACTACAGAAGAAAATATTAGTGAACTTGAAGACATAGCAATAAAAATTATCTAACATAAAATATAAAAGGGGGAAAAACCAAAAAAACAAACAAAAACCCAAAGAACTCAAAGAGGAATAAAACATCAGTGAGGTGTGGGAAAATTTCAAGCAGCTTAATATAAGAACAGTTAAAATACCTTAAATATGGGGTAGATGGAAAATTACCAAAAGTTTTCAAAATGGAGGGTGCTCCAAATCCACAAATTCAAGAATATTAATGAACCTGAGGACAAGAAACATGAAGAAAATTATACCAATGCACATGACAATAAAATTGCTTCAAACAAATGACAAGTAATCATAAAATAGCCAAAGAAAAATAGATACATCACACTAGGAAAGCCACATTACAGAGGGAAAAAGAAACGAATAAGAGCAAATTTCTTACCATTAACAGAAGCAATGCAAACCAGAGAACAGTGCAGGGGCATTCTTAATATGTACTGAAAGAAAAAGCAAAGAAACAAATCAAGATAAAATAAGGTTTTTTCCACATATTTAAAAGCTGAAACAATTTAACACCGGAAGACTATAAGCTATTAGAAATTTAAAGAGAAGTCCTTCGGGTTGAAGGAAAATGATATCAAATGGAATTATTTCAGGAATTCAAGGTTCTTTAAACATTAAAAAATCAATCAATGCAATTCACTGCATTAACAGACTAAAAAAGAAAAACCATCTGCCCATCTCAATAGATGGTGAAAAAGCATTTCTCAAACACCAACATTCATTTCTATTCCAGACTCTCAGTGAAGTAGAAGAAAGAACATCCTCAATTGGCAGAAAAAAAAGAAGTAAAACACATCCAGACTGGAAATGAAGAACTAAAAGTCTGTGCTCAGACGGCACAATCATCTATGTAGAAAATCCTATGGAACTTACGTGAAAGCTATAAAAACTAAAAAGCTAATAATATACAACTAATATGCTACCAAACTCAAAACTAATATGCAAAAATAATTTTATTTCTGTATACTAACTGAATAATCAGAAACCAAAATTTTAAAAATACCGTTTACAATATGATCCAGGTAAATGAAATACTTAGAGGAAATAAAATGTGTGCAAAACGTATTCACCAAAAACTATAAAACTTAAAAAAAATTAAAGACCTAAATAAATAGGGAGCTATTCCATGTTCATGAATCAAAAGACTCGAAATAGTGAAGACGTCCATTTCATCTCCCCCAAATTTAATAAGTCCCAGTCAAAATCCCAGCATTTTTTTAAATTGACAAGTTTATTCTAAAATAAATATGGAAGTGTGATGAACATAGAATAGCTAAAGCAACGTTTTAAAACAATGAAATTAGAAGACTATATTACCTGACTTTAATATTTACTATAAAGCTACAGTAAATAAAACACTGGTGTCAGGATGGAGAAATAGATCAATGTAACAGAGATAAACTCAAACCAATATGACCAGTTGATTTTTGACAAAGATGCAAAGGCATTTCAATAGAGCAAGGAGAGTCTTCAACAAACAGTAATAGAACAACTAATGGGTATCCATACGCTTTCCTCCTCCCTTCTTCCCACAGAAAATAATAAATCTTTGTCCATACATTCCACCATAAACGGGCATTCTTCATTTTATTGTGCTTCAAGATATTGTGTTTTTTACCCTTGGAAGGTTTGTGGCAATCCTGCATCCAGCAAATCCATTAGTGCCATTTTTCCAATAGCATGTGCTCACCATCTCTGTCACATTTTGGTAATTCTCACAATATTTCAAACTTTTTAAATACTGTTTTATATATGTTATGGTGATCTTTGATCAGTTATCTTTGATGTTATTATTGGAATTGTTTTGGGACACCGCAAATGGCAGCCATATAAGATGGCAAACATGTAGCTTTGGTGGCACAACTGGTTAGCATACAGTACTCATAAGATGACAAACTTAATTGATAAATGTTGTGTGTGTTCTGACAGCTCCACAGACTGGCTGTTCCCTCATCTTTCTCCTTCTCCCCTGGATTCTTTATTCCCTGAGACACAAAATATTGAAATTAGGCCAGGCTTCTAAGTGTTCAAGTGAAAGAGTCATATGTTTCTCACTTTAAATCAGAGGCTAGATACGATTAAGTTTAGTGAGGAAGGCATGTTGAAAGCTGAGATAGGCCAATAGCTAGGACTCTTGTGCTGAATAGTTAGCCAAGTTGTGAATCCAAAGGAAATGTTCTTGAAAGAAATTAAAAGTGCTGCTCTAGTGAACACATGAATGATAAGAAAGCAAAAACATCCTCTCTGCTGATATGGAGAAAGTTTTAGTGGTCTGGATAGAAGATCAAACCAGCCACAACATTCCCTTAAGCCAAAGCCTTATCCAGAGCAAGGCCATAACTCTCAAATTCTATGAAGACTAAGAGAAGTGAGAAAGCTGCAGAAGAAAATCTGGAAGCTAGCAGAGGTTAGTTGATGAGGTTGTTTAAGGAAAGAAGCCATCTCTATAACATAAAAGTGCAAGGCGAAGGAGGAAGTGCTGACATAGAGGCTGCAGAGTATTTTCCAGAAGGTTTAGCTAAGATCATTGATGGAGGTGGCACTAAACTGATTTCCAATGTAGATAAAACAACCTTCTGTTGCAAGAAGATGCCATCTAGGACTTTTATAGCTAGAGAGGAGAAACGAATGCCTGGCTTCAAAAATTTAAAGGACAGGCTGACTCTCTTGTTGGAGAATAATGCAGCTGATGACTTTAAGCTGACCAGTGCGCATTTATCATTCTGAAAATGCAGGGACCCTTTAGAATTATTCTAAGTCTACTCTGTCTATGCTTTGTAAGTGGAAAAACAAAGCCTGGATGACAGCACATCTGTTTACAGCATATTTACTGAATATTTTAAGCCCACTCTTTTTTTTCTTATTTAACAAAGTTTAATTTGACAGTTGAAGGCATCTAAAGAGTGATATATTTTTTATCAATAGTATTTTTTTTTTTTGCAGCTGAACAACCATCAAATGACAGTTGTGAGGACATGTGGTACATACAATAATAAATACAATTTTCTGTGTACAAATGATTTGACTTATTGGATGTTTTGTGGCCATTTCTTTTTTGTTTTATTTATTTATTTACTTTCAAAATTTTTTGTAATTTCAGCGTATTATGGGGGTACAAATGTTTAGGTTACATATATTGCCCTTGCCCCACCTGAGTCAGAGCTTCAAGCGTGTCCATCCCCCAGACAGTGCACGCCGCACGCCGCACCCATTACCTGTGTACAAGAGGTGCTTTATCACCATTGTTTTTTGTGGCTGAGTAGAACTCCATAGTATACATATATCACATTTTATTAATCCATTCATGAATTGATGGGCACGGGTTGTTTCCACATCTTTGCGATTGTGAATTGTGCTGCTATAAACATTCTAGTGCAGATGTCTTTTTTTTTGTTTGTGGTTTGATTGTTTTTTTAAAAGATTTGATTTGATTTAAAAAAAATTTTTTTTATTTCAGCATATTATGGGGGTACAGATGTTTAGGTTATGTATATTGCCCTTACCCAACCCAAATCAGAGCTTCAAGTGTGTCCATCCCCCAGACGGTGTGCACCACACCCATTACGTGTGTATATACCCATCCCCTCCTTCCCCCATCTGCCTGACATCTGATGAATGTTATTACTATATGTGCACTTAAGTGTTGATCAGTTAAAACCAATTTGATAGTGAGTACATGTGGTGCTTGTTTTTCCATTCTTGGGATACTGCACTTAGTAGAATGAGTTCCAGCTCTATCCAGGATAATACAAGAGGTGCTATATCACCATTGTTTATTATAGCTGAATAGTACTCCGTGGTATACATATACCACATTTTATTAATTCCCTAATGTATTGATGGGCACTTGGGTTGTTTCCAAATCTTTGCAATTGTGAATTGTGCTGCTGTAAACATTCTAGTGCAGATGTCTTTTTTATAGAATGTCTTTTGTTCTTTTGCGTAGATGCCCAGTAATGGGATTGCTGGATCAAATGGTAGTTCTACTTGTAACTCTTTGAGGTATCTCCATATTGCTTCCACAGAGGTTGTACTAATTTGCAGTCCCACCAGCAGTGTATGAGTGTTCCCATCTCTCTGCATCCATGACAACATTTATTGTTTTGGGACTTTTTAAGAAAGGCCATTCTCACTGGAGATAAGTGATATCTCATAGTGGTTTTGATTTGCATTTCCCTGATGATTAGAGCATTTTTTATATGTTTGTTAGCCATTAGTCTATTTTCTTTTGAAAAGTTTCTGTTCATGTCCTTTGCCCACTTTTTGATAGGGTTATTTGATTTTTTTTCTTGCTGATTTTCCTAAGTTCTATATAGATTCTAGTTATCAGCCCTTTATCGGATGTGTAACATGCGAATATTTTCTCCCATTCTGTAGGATGTCTGTTTGCTCTCATGATAGTTTCCTTGGCTATGCAGAAGCTTTTTAATTTGATCAGGTCCCATTTATTTATTTTTGTTGTTGCCGTGATTGCCTTTGGGGTCTTCTTCATAAATTCTTTGCCTAAGCCAATGCCTACAAGTGTTTTTCCTCCATTTTTTTCTAGAATTCTTATGGTTTCATGCCTTAGGTTTAAGTCTGTTATCCACCATGAGTTGATTATTGTGAGAGGTGAAAGGTGTGGATGCTGTTTCAGTCTTCTACATGTAGCTATCCAATTTTCCCAGCACCGTTTATTGAATAAGGATTCTTTTCCCCAGTGTATGTTTTTGTCTGCTTTGTGAAACATTAAATGGCTAATATGAGGACGGTTTTACATCTGGGTCTCAGTTCTGTTCCATTGCTCAATGTCTCTGTTCTTACACCAGTGCCATGCTGTTTTAGTTACTATAGCCTTGTAGCATAGCTTGAAGTCTGGTAAATTGATCCCTCCCAGTTTTTCTTTTCGCTTAAGATTGCTTTTGCTATATGGGGTCTTCTCTGGTTCCATATGAAGCATTGAATTATTTTGTCTAGATCTGTGAAAAGTGATGTTGGTATTTCAATAGGGATTGCCTTGAATCCGTAGATCACTTTGGGTAGTATAGACATTTTAACAATGTTGATTCTGCCGACCCATGAGCATGGTATGGTTTTCCACCTGTTTATGTCCTCTGCTATTTCCTTCCTTAGTGTTTTGTAGTTCTCCCTGTAGAGGTCTTTTACCTCTGTAGTTAAATGCATTCCTAGATATTTTACTTTCTTGCTACTGTGGAGGGTATTGAGTCTTTGATTTGGTTCTCAGTTTGACTCTTGTTGGCATATAGGAATGCTACTGATTTCTGTACATTGATTTTGTAACCTGAGACTTTGATGAATTTGTTTTTCAATTCCAGTAGTCTCATGGCAGAATCTTTGGGGTTTTCTAGATATAAGATCATCTCGTCAGCAAAGAGCGACAGTTTGATCTCTTCTGCCCCCATTTGGATGCCCCTAATTTCCTTCTCTTGTCTGATGGCTCTGGCTAGGACTTCCAGCACTATGCTGAATAGAAGTGGTGATAAAGGGCAACCTTGTCTGGTTCCAGTTTTAAGCAGGAATGCTTTCGATTTTTCCCCATTCAGTATGATGTTGGCTGTGGGTTCATCATACACGGCTTGTATCATTTTTAGGTAGGTCCCATCTATGCCTATTTTGTTAAGTGTTCTTATCATAAAAGGGTGCTGAATTTTATTGAATGCTTTTTCTGCGTCTATTGAGAGGATCATATGGTCTTTGTTTTTGCTTCTATTTATATGTTGAATTACATCTACAGATTTGCATATGTTGAACCATCCCTGCATCTCTGTTAAGCCCACTCTTGAGACCTATGGTCCAGAAAAAAAGATTCCTTTAAAAATATTACTGCTCATTGACAATATACCTAGTCACTCAAGAGCTTTGATGGAGATGTATAAGATTAATGTTTTCATGCCTTCTAACACAGCATTCATTTTGTAGCCCACAGATCATAGAGTAATTTAAACTTGAAATTCCAAGTAACTAGATCCTAGATGCTACCAAAATAGAAACTGCTGTTCTGAGTTAGTTTGTATATGTGGCATTTAGGGGATGGAAGAGACCTGCATTGAAAGAATAAATCCTCAGGGTTTAAAAAAAAAAAAGGAATACACATTGTGTGATTCTCCATATGTAAAATTTTGAAGACACAGACTAATTTGTAGGGACAAAAAGGAGATCAGTTGTTTTCTAGGGATTGGTTGGCAGGGAGAGGTGTGAGGGAGGGAATATAAATGGGCATTACAAAAATTTTAGAGGTGATATGTCAGTCATACACCAAAAAAGCAGTAAAAATTGAAGTTTGCAAGTATGCCAAATGAGGCTGATTTCTCTATTTCTACCTTCCCACCCAGACTAATGGGGACAAATTATGGAAGCATGGTGACTTCTTTGGAGTGAAATAAGGCCCTGATGGCAGAGGAACCCTGTATTGACTACCCACTAGGTGTCAGACCCTGTGTTAAGCACTTTAAATGAATTATCCCTTTTAATTCTCATAAAAACTTTTTGAAGTAAGTAACATTATCCTTATTTTACACATCAGAAAATAGAGCCTCAAAGAGTTTGAACAACTTGCTCTGTGATTGCTACTCTCTGCCACACAGCCAGTGCTGTTGTTGAAGACTTCACTGCCTGCTGCGGGCCACAGTGCTTTGCTTAGTCCTGGGAACTCTACCTTCCCCTAAAATATTGGGAATGGTGAAGGAGTGGAATCACCCCCTGGGACTTATGTGTTCTTGCTTGGCCTGGAGTCCAGGGTGGTGCTGAGGACCTGGGAGAGATTAGGATTCTTGCACTTTGGGTGACCAACCATCTTCCTGGGAGAGAAGGGGTTCCTGGAATGCAGGACTTTGATTTTAAAACCACACTGAGTCAGTCACCAAACTCTAGCTCAGCAGAGGCCTTGTTCACCAGGACTCAGGTTTTCTGGCTTCTTGGTCCTTTAGGACATGTCCAGAATATTTTCCTGGACTTTAGGCCAGACTGATGAGATGGCTTCATAGGTAAATAAAGGAACAAAGGAAGGCAATGGTATTTTTTCATTGCTCTTTATTTCTGTGCTGTTTAAATGTCAGGATCACTAGGGAAGATGATTCCTGCCTTTTCGACCTTACATTTCCAGGTGGCTATGAAAAGAATCATGGCCTCTAGTTGGGTGGAAATGGTAGTCAATGGGAAAGCAGCTTTTCTAAACATACTGAGCTAGACACTCAGTGATCCCCGACCCTTCAAAGTAGGGGACGTGGCTCCAGAGACAATCTACTTGTTTGGCTTCTTCTGTCCCCCAAAACCTGGTTGGGGCCCAGTTTGTGGACTTTTGGGCTGCTGTTGGCTTTGAGAGCCCTTGCCCTGGGTTTCGGGTGAGTTGGGCTCAGACTCCTTGTCAGGGGAGGTGCACTCGGGCTTGGCCTCCAAACAGCAGCACTTGGCCTGAATGCAACTTGGGGGTTTTGGCTGGCAGCACTGATGGCATTTTGGCTGGCTGCATTGAGGGCATTTTGGTTGGAAGCATTGATTGCCTTTTGTCTGGCAGCATCGATCACATTTTGGTGGGCAGCATGGGTTGCATTTTGGTTGGTCACACATCTTCTGGAGATTTGGAGATCCTAGGAAAAAAAAAGAAGAATCTTGTCATCAGAAGGAAAGCTGGGAACCTGCTTTAATCCCCTCCTTCCTTAACCCCCAGATACATCCATCTTCAGGGTGATGACTCAGACCAGGGTTAGGAAAGCAGGGGGCACAGCCAGCCCCACAAATATGTACCCTTTTATATGTCAGTATGTTTGTTCCTTACCAGGGAGCCATTTGCCAGATAAAGAATCGAAAGACCAGAATATGTACGAAATTTGCCCGAGGTCTCTTATCTAATGAGAAACAGTGTGATCATCAGGAGACTGATTCTGAGTCAAGTGTCAGGCACTCCATGGACATTATCTCATGTAATGATTGCTACCAGCCTAAGAGGTAGGCATTTTGACCCCACCTTACGTATGAGGACAAATGAAGTTCAGCGATTTACCTCAGTTGCTTATAAGTGGATTCAAGCCAGGTTCCATCCCCCCACCCCCACCCCAAGCCCAAGCATGTGCTTGTTCTGGTCTCAGATGAGGCACCCAGGGACCCACGTGCACTTAGGGTGACCACCTGTCACACATCTCCTGAATGCACCATCTCACGCCTTGCACTGAGCACATGAGAGGTTGGCTGCTGCTGGGGTGGTGCCAGCAAGACAGAATGGAAAGGACATTGCTCTTGGCATCACAGGACCTGACTTCCAGGCCTACGTCCACACTCCCCAGCCACAAGGCTTGGGCAGCTCTCTCTTCACTTCTCTGGGCTTTTATCTCTTCTTCCATAAAAGGGCAGCGGTGAGGTTGAGGAGGGAGAAATTGGACCTTGCAGGTGTCCTCAAACTCAGCCATTCAGAACTTTTGTAATTTGATGATTCTTCTAGGAGTAGAAAAAACCAAAACAACTCTTTCTTTGCT
>RJWJ010027949.1:0-21799 GCA_004363605.1 Indri indri
TGCCCAAGAGCCCCTTCCACTCACCCACCTGCCGAATGTGCTTCTCGGCCTCCGCGGCACACCAGCCATCCCTTCGAACTGCTGCCCACGGCAGTCCCGCTCCTTGGAACAGATTTCCCCGTTCTCCCAGATATAATCTGGTCAAATCCTGACCCCACTTGCTGCTAAAACTGTGCGTCACTTATAAATTAAGGTCTTTTCTGAACCTGTTACCCTATGTGCTTTGTGTACAAGGAAGCTCAGACTCAAAACTGCATCTGACCACTACCAATGTATATAGGACCATCCTGCAAACATCCTGGCCACTCCATTCATTCATTCACTGACTCATTCATTCAACAAACATTTATCAAACTCCTATTACATACGGTCATTAACCCAGTCGTGTGGAGTCCATCAGGGAATAAAACCGGCAAAGAATCCTTCCCTCATAGAGTTTATACTCTTCCTATCCTATTCTTCCTGTCCATATTTTCCCTTTGCCCCGATTTCTTCCATTTCTAAAATATTTATTGTCCTGTGTCTATTTCAATCATATCAAATTTGAAAATACTTCCAATTTTATTATACTGTATTAGTCTGTAATTTAATGTACTATATATTTTTCATAAGGGTCTAATTGCCTTTGACAATAAACACGGTCATTATAAAGAATAAATTAGATGATACTATAAAGTACCAAACATATTGTAAGGGCTTGATATGAGGTAGTTTCCATCTTTTAAAATCCCAGATATTCTTTAGGACCAACCTCAAATCCCATCTCTCTCTAGTCGTCTTCCATAGCACCAGAAAATGCAAAGATTTTACCTTTTACCTTCCCTTAGTACATATTCATCCACCATATAGTCAGACGCTTTGTTATATTCTTTCACATATTATCTCTAATTCTTTCCTGTGTGTAAATCAGGCTTCTCTGAGGGTAGATGGTAACCGTCTGTATATTCTTAGTCCACACAATACAATCCGGGTTCACAGAAGAGATGAAGTAATGTGCATTCTCTCTACCATTCTCACTCTCTCTTTATTTAATTTTTTTAAGTCTGGCCCTCTTTACAAAACAATACATGGTTCCTTAATTGGGGTGAGGGGAATTCTTCCACATTTAAAAGGTAATTCGATTTACATTGCCAGAAAACATCCAGCATTTAACATGGGAGAAAAAGCAATGACACTTCAAACAAAAGAAACATTTCACATAATTAAGAGTAAAGGACAAGAAATATTATGGTATTTTCTATAATAGGAAAAATCTGCAGTCAAAATATTTGCGAAAAAGAATACTAGTTAAGTCAATTGTACATCCACTGGATGTAGTATGACACATTCATTTTTTAAAGAAACACGTTCTGAAGGCTCTTTAATGAAATGAGAAGATACACACGATTTGCTGTTACGTTGGGGGGAAAGTATACAAAATGTAGGATATGATCCCAATTTTGTAAATGTCCTATTTACATGTATACATACGCGTAGAAAAAGAAAGATTGAAATGTCTTGGAAATGAACAGCATCTATGGGTGATGAATAATTTACTTCATTTTTATACAGCTATTTCTTTTACAATCAGAAAAAAAAGAACACACGTTGTATTGAAAACTGAAGTCAAAGAAGGACTTCTAGGCATCCCTCTGGGGACGGGCACCGTGTTGGGGAACTGTGAGAATTACCAGTTATCCTGTGTGGGGTCTGGCTCTGACCCCAGTCCTAGCGTGCAGAAAGGATTCCTCTAAGTCATAAGGGCTGCATTTCTTTTAAAGTACCCTGTAATTCAGGCTTTCCACAAAATCCAATGGCCACTCTTCACAATTAAGGCAAAAGCTTCTCTGGAAATAAAAACAAGGACTTTTGTCCTTCCCGTTCAGAGAGCATGAAGCCCGTTGCTATATTCCATGCATGGGTGGGGCTGAGAAGACCAGCTGGGGGCCAGTGGTCATTTCCAACAGAGAACAGGGAGGGCCACAGGAAGGAAAGCAAACGCGAGCCGCCCTCCACCAATTCCTCTCCCCTGCCCCAGCCGGCTGAGAACAGAATTCACTTCCTCTCTGCAGCATCCCGCCTGGCTCCCCCAACCCGCATCCATGTCGGTATTTTTAACAAGGCATAAACTTGCAATTCTATTAAAAACACATGTCTCTTATTTCAAAGAACAGTTAGCAACAGCCACTGATATTCAGTAAACACCATCAGCCGGGGGAACATACTCATTCAACTGCAAGTCTCAAATTCTGAGCATGATATTTTTACAAAGAAACACAGGATCTTCTGGCTGGAATGAATTTCGAGATAATGTCTTCGGCTTTCTCTCTGACTTCTGGAGAAGACTATTGGAGCTGCTTGAAAACACTAACCATTCTCATTTTTACCATTTTTCCAAAAGAAGGGAGAAGATCGGTAGGGCAGAGGCGGGAGGGAGAGAAGGCTCATGAACTGCAGAGTGGGCAAAGTGGAATCCGAGAGTGGGGAGGCCGGCTTCTGCCCTTAGAGCCGTTACAGCCAATGCATGTCCTCGGCAGTTCCACGGTCTTGCTTAGACACCTTTAAAATGCGGGAAGAATTAGACTGGCTGAACTCTCAGGTGCAAGGTCTATTAGGCAAACTCAGCTTTAACTCTTCTTCCCCACTTAGCTATAGTAGCTTAACTTGTCTAAGACTTAGTTTTGCCATCTGTATAGTAAGGAAAACACTGATGCCTCCCTCATGGGACTGCTTGAAGATTATGAGACCAAAAAATGTCACTGACGAGAGGGCTTGGCACATAAGGCTCCGTAACTTCCTTCTCCCCTCTATTCACAGCAATGCTGCCATAAAGCTCATGAGAAAGCAAGTATGAGAACAAAGAAGCCAGGCTTGGGGTGCAGGGGAGACAGACAGTCAGCTGGCAAATAACTAAGAATTGCCCACATGGCTACGCGCTGGTGTTTCTGCAGGAACACAGGCCATGTGGCTGCTTCACAGAAGCCAGTCCCATGCACACACAAATTATCAGGCATTTAAGTGCTTCCCCTCAAATCCTGATGTTTGGGGTGGAGGGGAAAGCAGGGAGGGAACCTCCAGATCAGATATTTTAGACTCCAGGAAAGGAAACAGCAAGCTTTATTTATCTGGGCTCCCCAGCTTGCTAATTAACTTACGGACTGGAAACTGTTCTCATGTGTCGGTGCCTGCACATCTTCTCGTTATTAGAAAAACATCTGCTCATTATCCCCATGGTTTCCGAATGTGGGAGAGGACCAGATTACATTCCCAGATGCAACTGTGTGGCATCAAAGCTGCCTTGGGCACTGATGGCCCCATGCAGGGCGCAGGCTTTGGGAGGTTAGAACAATTATTGGATTTTCTAAACAAAACAGGAAGAAGGCTTTCATGTCCAGGGCTGCAGAAGGAACTGTTACAGAAAGGCACCTGTGTGTATAGGGAGAGGTCTGCCACGGACTCGGTCAGGAAAAAGTACTTCTCCAGCCCTCAACTTTCCCCTTTTCCATATAAAACCCAGGTTTCAGCCATTGGACAAACATTCACGGAGGATCCTCCATGTGCTCAGCACTGGGTCTGCACCGCAGCTCGAACCCTGGTCTGGAGGCTCTGGTCTCAGACAGCAGGTGGCTCTGGCACTAGAAGCACACCTGTCCCACTCGGGCAAAGCTGGTGACAGGTCCTATGGACAGAGGGACTGGGAGCCTGGGATACCCCCAGGGAGACGGGGACCCGAGCTTGGAGCATGCTGGCTCCCCACACTTTGGAAAGACTACCTCCCTTTTCCCACCCAGTCTAGGGTCACCAACCCTCCTGGCCTACCCAGGTCTGAAGGGTTTCCTGGATGTGGGACTTCCAAAGCTAAAGCCAGGACAGGCCTGACAAACTAGGACGAGGCAGTCACCTTAGAGTGTCCCATCCTACTTCCCTTTTCCTCCTTGGCCAGACAATGGCTTCACACTTCCCTCACTGGGAGCCTAACACAAAACACCTTAACAAAAATTTTTTTTTCTTGCCTCAGTTTCCCTATCTGTAAAATAGAAAGAATATCAAATTCCCCTTCCCAGGGATACTGGGGTATTAGCAGGGTTTTGCAGGGAATGTGGCCGCCCTGGCCTACACAAACGGTGCACAGGGACAAGACAAGAGCCACCCAAATAAAAGGGCTGACGGCAGGAGGTGGGGAAAGGGAGGGAGGAGAGCGGGAGGAAGCAGGGACACAGGCAGAGATGAGAGGAGAGGGCATCAGAGCACAGGCCTCAAACCCCATCTACAGCCACCACAAACCAAGTGTGTGACTCACCGGCACGTTCAGCTCAGCCTCCTCCGCCTTTCTGCAGCCTTTTCCCTTCCACGCTGTTCCCTTCGGCCTCCCGAAAGGCCCCATCATGCTTCCTTCCTCCCCTGTACTCTAAGCTGCCTCACTCTGTGGAGTTTTCCTCCTAATCTCTCTCAGATCTTGTCCCCCAATCCCCTCCCACCACCTCTGCCTGGGGTCATTTGGGCCAAATCACTGGTCCACTGCCACAGGCTCCTGTCTCCAGCGGCCCCACCCCAGGCTGGCCTCCGCCCAGGAGCCAACGTGGTCTCTCGAACACACAGGGCTGATCCGTAAGGTCCTTCAAGGGTTTCCCAAGTACATCCAGACTGCTTAGTTTAGCCCCCAACCTTTCTAACCTGGCACTTCCTGGCTCCCCAGCCCATGTCTTTGCTCTCAATTTCAGCCATAATGAACCACAGGTGGTTTCCCGGACACCCTAGGCTGCTTCATGCCTCTCTGCCTTCAAAACTCAGCTCAAAAATTGCTTCTCCTGGGAGACCATCCCTTAACCCATGCCACACCCACCTTCTCAAGACTGTTGTGGATTTAGAAGCTTCTCTTTTTTTCCTGCCCCAGTCCTCTCTCCCATTGCACTCACCGCAATGAAAGGTATGGTTTAGGTAAGCGTCTTTCTCCACCACCAGCACAGAAACGCACTGAAGGCAGGGACTCCATATCACTTGACTTTCTATCCTTCATGGCAGCTCGGTGCTTGGAGCACGTTAATACTACAAATATCTGCTGATTGAACAAATGAAACCCTCCAGCCTTGTCCACACAAAACAATGCCAAACCCCAAGCAGGTTCACATTCAGGAGTCAGATACTATCCACTGCTGAGAGAATGGAAAATACGCCAAGCAAAGATAAGGCCTCTTCCTACCATTGCAGCCCCACCACAAACCATGGTGGGGAGGAGGACTGGGATAACAGACCAGCATGGTTCTGAGGGCAGAGGACCAGGGCCGCACTCCGCCTCTGCACATACTTCTTTGTGCAACCCTGAGCCACCTACTTAACTCCCTGGGCCTTGGTTTCCTCATTTATAATATGGGGATAATGATAATCCACCTCACAATGTCGTCGTGGGGAGCAAATGTAATGCTGTATGTAAAACTATGGGCACTTAGTGGACATTCAGCACTGGCTTCCACCCAACCCTCTTTTTATCACTGTTGCCAAAACAGAGTCAGAGCCTAATAAAATCTGTGCACACAGCATACCCAGCAGCACCCACTGTGTGAGACTCCATCTGAAGAAATGAGGAAGGAGGCAAAGACCCGCTTCCTGGACTGTACACCTGGAGGTGCTGGACCACTGCCTGGATCACACCCAGATGCAAAGGTCTCCAGGCTTGTTCACTTGCAACATGGGAATCTTAGAGGCCTCTGGCACCCAAGGGGCAGCTGCAGGGGCTTCACGCCAACGTGCTCTGCCCACTGGTTCAGTGCCAGAGGAGCAGACTGGGCAGTGGGCTCCTCCCCGCTTGGAAGATCACTGTTTTCAGCAAAGAAACACAGAAGAAAGTCTGAAAGAGAACTTGAGGAAATGCCAACAGTGGTTGTCTCTGGGGGCAGGTACCAGGTGATCTTTTTTATCTTCTTTATAGTCTTTCCTATTTTCTAAACTTTCTCCAGTGAATCACTTCTATGGTCTGAAAACACATATAATCCCATGCTATACTTAATAAAGGACAATTTCTCTGACCTCTCTCAGGCTGACATCGGATCGGCCCCCAGGCAAGTCATGCTCTGTGGGCACAATCAGGTCGTGACATCCAGTCCTGTTCTGGGCTCTCCAAGTGAGGCGGCTCAGAACTCTGTGGCCTGGGATTCAAGGAGGCTGCGATGACCCTGGAACCTTCGGACCATTAAGCAGAATCACGATAGCCTTTGAGAGGTGGATTGAATGAAGACCCTCTCCCCTACGTGGGATGGAGGGAGGCTCATTTGGGCCACCTAGAGTTGTTCCTGCTGGCCAGTGCTTGTGAGTAAGAGGAGCCCAGAGCTGGGGAGAGCAATGAGGAGAAAGGGGTTATGTGGCCACAGGACAGGTTTCTGGGGAAATTTACCCCTGGTTGAAAGCAAGCAGTGAGAGAACTGTTGCAACTTGCCAAAGCCCCTCGAGTTTCTTGTGAAGGGTATTTCAGCTCAACTAAGTGCGGAAGAATGCCTCCCATAGGAAAACCCCCTTTCCCGCACCCAGACTTCACTCGTGCATTCATTCATGCATCACTCACTCATCGAGCCTCTCTAGGCAGCAGGCACGGCACCTACAGGGCAGTATGATGAACTAAGACCATCCTCCCACGTTTCCCATCACCGCCAGCACGCACGAGGAAATCTTAAGGAATAGCAGTGGTGGGGCATTTGTTTTGCCCGGTGGGTATACAAGTTGAGGAGAGCTGGATCTTTTTAAGAGGCTGTGGAAATCAAGAGAAGGATAAGGAGAGATAAGACAGCTGGTGGGAGAAAAGAACTTTGGGGAAATGAATCAAAAAATGTCTAAGGTAGAATTCTGTCTCCCCATGAAATCTTCAGTAAAATAGACACTCTTCACCAAATGCTTTCAAAGTTGCACTGGGTGGGATCCAAGAAAGTGCTGTATTCTGTTGTCAAGATAGGAGGCAGTAAAGGCTGACTAAGGAGGCCCAGTCAGATCTTTATTACACCCAAATAAAGAGAGGCTATCCTTGCCCTCAGAGAGTTGTTCATGGCGCAGTGGAAGGAACACCCTGCAAATCCATGAGCACCTAACATGGTGTATGCCAAGAAGGGAGCTGGAATGGGCCCTGGGCTCAAAAACTCAGTCATCAAGACAGCTAACGTTTTAATGCAGCCTTTGACAAAGTCAAAGTTAATGCAAAAATACATGATGAACAAAATATTGGCATTTTTGATAAAGACAGGATTTATGGGCAGGGCTGGGATTATGCTGAGGTGAGTGAGGCTTAGTCGCTCAAGTGCAGGGTCAGATTCTGGTTTTATTTCAAACATTGATATTTAGTTCAATGTACATTTTCTGGCATTAATGCTGATTTTAAAAATATGGCATCAAAATTTCATTGATCTTGACTACTGAGTTTTTAGGTGCCCCCTTAAATCTAGGTCTCCTCACCCAGGAACACCCCGTACCAGGGGACCGACTCAACCTGAGAGGCCGGAAAACGCTTCTCTGAGGATACAGCATCCAAGGTGGACTTTGAAGAATCAGCGGAATCTCACATAAGCAAAAATAAATAAATAAAGGCGACTTGGGCCAAGGCAGCCTGTGCAGGGGTGGGAGGGACATGGTGTGCTTGAGGAAAGAGCCACCAGCAGTGTCCAGCCTCATGGCATCCTCACAGGTGCTGAGAGTCACTCAGCATTTTACCCAGCACCTCCTACCTGCCAGGCAGTGTGCAGGAGACACAATCCTGCCCCACTGTGCTCAAGTCAAGCCAAGACACCCTGTGGCTAAAGACAGCCCTATGTTTGTTTCTAGCTTTTAACATTCTACAAGAATTGTTTGGTTCTTGACATTTTAAATGCCACCATCATTACAAAAGCATTTTCTTAGGGGTTGCCCACATTATATCATTTTCTTTGAAAACCATATTCAATTCCATGCAGTTATATACCGATGATCCGTTTCAAAAAGGGTTTTGACAGATGAAATCCCATTTGCCTCTCTCCTTAGCCCTAGCAGCAGTTCTCTCATCTAGTTCTCTCATCTAGTTCTCTCACTGGTTCTCTCATCTCTTATTTTCCAGGTGAGGAATCTGAAACTCAGCTTTTTTTTTTTTCTTGCTTTTTTTTATTTGTAGAGATAGGGTCTATTTTGCCCAGGCTGGTCTCGAACTCCTGGCCTCAAACAATCCTCCCGTCTCAGCCTCCCAAAGTGCTGGGATGCCAGGTATGAGCTACTGAGATCAGCCAAAACTCAGCATTTAAATGACTTTCTCAAAGCTTTCTGACCAAAAGGGCAGAACTGGGAGTTAAATCCAAGTCCCCCAGCTCCTGGGCAGAGGCCGACTGTCCCTCCATAGATTGTGTACGAGGAATAAGCGAGGGAGCGACTGGAGAGCAATTTTCCTCCAGTTCCAGCTAAACTTTGCTAACAAAGCAACTCCTGGCTTCACGCTGATCCCTGGAAGCGGGAAATGCACACAGAAGCTTTGGGCTCCGTTCTGAGCTCCCTGTGGGGGAAGGAGGAGGGGGACAGGGGACTGCCCAGCCCAGAAGCTTGATCGGTGAAGGAGACAGGAAAGAAAGCGCCCCCCCCGCCCCCACCTCCAGAGTCGTCACCTGCTCTGAGCAGGCAGAGGGCCTGGAACCCTCACATCCCGTCATTAACAGCACAGCAGGCCCTGCCATGCTGCTCCCCGCCATTAGGGATTTCACTCTGCACACACGAGTCCTTGCCAGATTCAAAAGCTGCCTCTTCCCATCCTGAAGTTAAAAAACGAACAAGCCGCCTAAGCTAAGCCAAGCAGCGGCCAGAACGACAGCAGCATCCACAGCTGAAAGGGAGAGCCATCCCACATGGTGGTCTGGGAAAGATTCCCCCGCCTGGACACAGGCGGCGTGTCCTCCTGAAGGCCTGGACAGTGGCCGGCGGACAGTGGCCAGTTGGATGTGATCACCGGATCATGAGTAGCTCCTCTCAGGTGCTGGCGACGGGCCCTGGCCCAGCCTGGGTGTATAAAAGGGCCTGCTGGAAACATCATCATGCCGGAGCCCTCACACACGGTCCACATCCCTCGCGAGGGAGGCCGGCACCTGGCCTGTGGATGGCACGATGCCCCTGTGTCCTGGCTGACGTGAGCCTAACAACCTGGGGACAGAAGGCCATGGGGATGCCAGAGTTAAGGAAGCAGGGACACCCAGAACACAGCGAAGGGGAGGACGGAGTCAGGCCAGAGCCTTGTCCCTCTGGGGTGCCATTCCTGACCACGCCCCCTAAACCTCCTAGAGTCGCCTGTACTTCTTTCTTGCCTCATATTGTCATTGTTGTTGTCACGGCCATCGTTGTCATCATCACCACCACAGGCAGCATTTGCTGAGCGGCAGCAGCATCAGTAGCATTCGCTTAGTGTAGCGGGCTGAATGTGGCCCCTAAAAAGGTGTGTCCATATCCTAATACCTGGAGCCTGTGAATGTTACGTTATTTGGAAAAGGGGTTTAGCAGATGTGATTGAATACAAATCTTGAAAGGAGGCACTTATCCTGGATTGTCTGGGTGGGCCCTCAATGCGAGGACACGTATTATCATGAGCGGGCAGAGAGAGAACAGATACACACAGCGGAGAAGACACAGAAAAGAGGAGGCAGCAACACGGCCTTGGAGGCAGAGACTGGAGTGATGTGGCCGCAGCCAAGGAACACGTACGGCCACCAGAGCTGGCAGACGCAGAGGAAGATCCTCCCCTAGGGCCATCAGAGGCAGCACGGCCCTTCCAACACTTTGATTCTGGACTCTGGGCCTCCAGGACCGGCAGAAAATAAACGTCTGTTGGTTTAAGTCACCCAGTTTATGGTGACTTGTTATGGCGGCTCCAGGAAACAAATACGCACAGCGCCACCCTGAGCAGCGACAACATCAGAGGTAGCCTTTACTGAGAACATCCCGGGCACACACGGCACATTCCAGGAACCAGGCACTTTGCAAGGCTGTCCGACAACTCCATGAGTTATTTTCATTTAACAGATGAGCAAACTGAAGCTCAGGGAGGAACTGGCCAGGGTAGATTGGGACCCGGCTGGAACCCGACCCTATACGGACTGCTCTCTCCCACTAGAAGACCATAAACGCTTTGGCAGCGTCTTCCTACTCTGCAACATCCTCGGGAACCTGCGCATAGGAGTTGAATTCATTTTCAATTCCAAACGATATTTTTACCAGACTCATCTTTGAAGCTTGGCTCTTTCTAAAAAGTCAGGGAACGAGTAATTGTGAAGACAGGAGACGACGTTTTGAACGACCTGAGTGGTGTTTTTGATGAGTTTGCCAGCAGCCACATACGCTGAGCCCTGGGGTACTGTGAGGGGACTAGCTCAGGCGGGCTACATAGCTCAGGTGGCCCTGTGGGAATTTCTCTTCCTCCTTCCTAAGGAAAGACTTTGAAGCCAAGACCCCCCACAGAGAGATGCCATAGCACTGACTATCGGAGCAGAAAAATAGCACAGTACTTTTACCCTCTTCTGGATCGGGGATTATGGTAAGCTAGACTCACAGGAGAACATCATAACCTTCCAGATGTCTGTCTGGCCCAGAAAGCAGTGTGCCAGAGAAGATTCCTGAACCTTCTCTGGGAACACAGAGGAAAACCTCAGAGGTCAGTGTTGGCTCCACCCAGAGGTCTAAGGATACAAGCAACAAGGAGACTCAGTAGAATCCAGACAGAAGAGGTGGAAGCCACAGGGACTAAATCTAATGCCAATATTTTTAATGTGTCTTATTAGACACGCCACATATTCAGGAAGGGCTGGCCAGCTTGACCCACAGTTTCGCTTGCATAGCAATATACCTTGTGGCCGGATGTGGCTTCATCTGGAAATAGGGTCTGGACAAGTCCGTCCTGAATCCCACAGATGCTGAGCTGTTCAGCTCCCGGGCCCTGGCAGGCCCCCATGTACAGACAACATCCTTGGCGCTTTCGGGGCTGCTACCTGGGTAACTGAAAATGCTCAGCACCCCAGGCAGGCCTGTAAACTCAACAAAAACTGCTGAAAGACTAGTTTTGCCTTGTTGCGACCTAGCTAACCACTCCCCGCTTGAGGAAAACTAACGCTCTCAAGCAGAGCAAATATTAAGTCAACATTGTAATGCGCCCATCCAACCCTCACTGAGGAGAAAAGGGAGACCCTGGGAGGTAATGGGCACCTCCAGGGTGATTCTCCTTGGCTTTCTGGAGTGAGAAGCAGCTTGCTGGGTGATCCTCTGAGCACCCCAGGGCTCGCCATGTGCGTGTGTGTCCCTCACTGCTGTACCCAGCACCTACCCTGAGTCACCTGGTGGGACATCTGGGTTAGAGACTCAGCCCCCAACCCCATGGGTGCCTCAAGGCTGGGGAAGGGGCAGAAAGGAGCATGGATGGTTAGCAAGCCCAAGGCGCTGGGGAGGCTCTGTGTGTATGTAATTAGACACCCTTGGAGCCTGGGTTAACCGATTCAATGGGAGCCCATTGAACGAGAAGGGGGCCAGCTACTTATCTCTTTATTATCTCCTCAGGGGACTTATTTAGTCTCACCAGGGCCTTTGCTGACACAGGTCCACAGTTCCTAACTGCAACTCCCAAATCTGAAAAACTTTGACAACTGTGTTGTCAGGCAAAACCGTGCCTGATCTGAACTACCTTGAAGCCATTTATAGTCTTTATTCATCCCACTCTTGTAATAGTTCCACATTTGGCTGCCGAAATATTAATTCACTTGATTGCCAGCTGCCACTCCAGACCCCACTGGAAGTGTTATATAATACAGTATACGTATTGCATGACCTTTCTAAAGATCCAAAAAGAGCTGAGTTCTAAAATACATCTGGCCCTGAGGATTTCCAATAAGGAATTGTGCACGTGTAGTTCTAAGATTGAATGTTGGTATGGACTAAACTGTGCGCCCCCCCAATTCATTCGGTGAAACCCTAAGTTCCCCTGTGACTGTGTTAGAGAGAGGGCCATGAAGGAGGTGATTAAGGTGAAATGAGGTTCTAAGGGTGGGGCTCTGATCCAACAGAACTGGTGCCCTTATAAAAAGAGGAAGAGACATCGCAGCTCTCTCTCTCTGCTGTGTGGGGACACAGTGAGATGTCTGTCAAGCCAGGAAGAGAGTCCTTACTAGAACTCGACCATGCTGGCACACTGCTCTCAGACATCCAGCCTCCAGATCTGTTAGAAAATACATTTCTTTTGTTTAAGCCCCCCTAGCCTGTAGTATCTCGTTATGGCAGCCAGAGCAGACTAATACAGACTTTAGTGGTAAGAAGTGGGATACTGCTGTAACAAATACCTACAAATATGGAAGGGGTTTTAGAACTAGGTAATGAGCACAGGCTAGAAGAGTTGTGAAGCGCATGCTAGAAAAAGCCTCGATTGCCATGAACAAAATGTTGGTATAAACATGAATGTTAAAGATCACCTGGAGAGGTCTCAGGCAGAAATGAGAAACATGTTATTGGAAACTGGAGGAAGGCAATCCTTGTGGCAAGAACTTGGCTGAACTGCGTTTTGCTACAGCAGCCTGAGCAGACCAACACATGCTCCTATGTGTCTCTGCCAGACTTGGTCCATCGCCTACTGGAAGCCTTTGCCGATTAACCTGATCTTGCTGTGAACACTCCTGTCCTCTGAATCCTTCCTGGAAACGGGTTTACTTAGTTTGGACTTACTGATGAACTTCTTGCATCTGTGAGTGTGATTGCATCATTTTACCTCTTTTTATGTTTCACCCAAATGAATACAATTCTCTCTGGTAATCTAATACCCTGTTGGGGGTCCTCTTTGGACTCACTGCACCAACTGCACAACCCTATGTGCAAAGATTCTGAGTGGTTAGGCCTTCGCCAAACTTATGCCAGAACTCTGCAACTGTAGGCACAAAAAGACTAGAAATGTCTAGAAACAATGGGAAAATTCAATAAGGTAGCAGATTACAAAATTAATGTATGAAAATTATTACTTGTAACTATAAAAAAATAACAGTTTTGAAAATATAATGGAAAACAATATCCCTATTCTCAATAGAAACAAAGAAAGATTTTAAAAGATTTGATATACTGAAATATCAAAACTTTGACATATTGAGATTCAATAAGAAATATGTACATTTATATATATAAATATATACATTGATATTTAATAAGCAACATGCCTGATAACTTTAAAACTGTTGATAAAGAAATGTTATTAATTTTTTGAGCTGAGAATGGTGGCACACTGTAGTCCCAGCTACTCGGGAGGCTAAGGCAGGAGGATCACTTGAGCCCAGGAGTTCACGGCCAGCCTGAGCAACATAGTGAGACCCTGTCTCTAATAAATAAATAAATAAATAAATAAATAAATAAATAAATTAGGGGGGTATAATAACGGTATTGTGTCTATATTTTTAAAGTCTTCATCTTTTATAAATACGCAGTAAGGTATTTACAAATGGATGATATCTGGTATTTCTTTGAAAATAATATGGGGGGGAGTGAATGCAGATGAGGCAGGCGTGGCCACGGGTGATGGTGTAGGGGTGTTTGATGGATACTAGAAGGTTCATTTTACTCTTCTCACTACTGTTGTCTTCTCCATATTAAAAAGTTTTTTAAAAATCCATTGAGGAACTGGAAGAAAATTATAACTGAAGAGAAAGGTCTACCTTGCTTTTACATAAAAAGACTCAATGTTTTTTTTTTTTCACTTCAAATCTATAACTTGAATGTAAACCCAATTAAAATACCAACAAGGAGTACTTTTATAAAGTTCCTCTGGAAAAATAACCATATAATGGCCACGAAAATTATGAAAGAGGCTGTAGAGAGCGGGTAGGGGAGAGAAAGCCTGGTCTTACAAGCATCAAACTTATTATGAAGCTACAATACTAAAAGGAATTTAGTAATGGAAAACAAATAGGGCAACAGTGCAAAATAAAATTCCAGAAATACGCACAAGTGCCTGCTATGTGCCAGGCGCTATTCAAGACGTTGAATAATCAGCACCAAACAAATTGGGCAAGAATTCTAGCCCTTAAATAAGTAAACAAATAAGAAAATCCATACACAGATAAGTGTTGTAGAGAAAATAAAGCAAGACAATGAGATAAAGAGCCAACGCAGGTGACATTTGAGCTGAAACATAAGGAACTAGGATGATGAAGAGGACCAGGGAAAAGCATTCCAGGCAAAGAAAAGAGCAAGAGGCAAGACCCTAAGGTTGAAGTGAGCTTCGTGCATCAAGAGACAGAAAGAAGGCTGCGGACGACAGAGAAATCAGGAAGTTAGGAGGGGGCTAGATTACATAAACCTTGCAAGGACTGATGAGGACTCTGGATTTTATTCTAACTGAGATGGAAAGCCATTAAAGGGTTTTAGCCTGCAGAGCCATCAATCTGTTTAGCATTTTTAAAAAAATTACTCTAGCTCCTATGTAGAGAGAGGGCTCTATAACAACAAGAATATTCTGGAAATGCACTTTCAGTTTTCTCCGCGATAGTCTACCCAAGAAGTGATGTTAGCATAAAAGAGGTAGAAGTGATGGAAATGGTGGCAAGCGGTCTGATTTGAAATATGACTTTGACAGGGTGCCAGTTTGCTGATGGGTTAGAAGTGAAGAGGAGAAAAAGAAAGGAATTGAGGATGATTCCCTGTGCTTTGCTCTGAGTAACCGGGTACATGAAGGCACCATCGACTGAGAAAGAGAAGACGAGCAGGTTGGCTGTGGGGGCAGAGAGTCAAGGACTCAAGTACACATCCATCTATCACCTGAGACACCGACCAGACATCCAAGTAGAGTTGTCAGTAGGCAGGTGGCTGCCATGCGAGGATGGCGCTCACCCGGAAATGTGTATTTGCGAGTCATCAGCATAAAGACACGATGCATATAGCATTTCAGATATACAGGGAAAATAGATCTATAGGGATTGTTTGATAACTGGTGTTGGGGCTGTTGGCTTTGCATTTGGGGAAAAAATGAATTCCAAATTCAAGCTTAAAGCAAAATAACTTCCAAGTGGATCAAAAAATTAAAAAAAAAAAAATACTAGTGAGTGTATGTGGTAAATGGCTTCTCTGCACTCTTGTTGGGAGTGTAAATTTGTGCTTTTCTTAGTGACAATATAACATTGGTTATCAAATTTAAAATGCACGTTTACTTTGTTCCAGTAATCGCACTACTTGTATTCATTTATCCAACAGATATACATGCAGGAATTTCCCAGGACATAGGTACAAGGATATCCACTACAGACTTACTGCAGTAAAAAATTAGAAACAAGCAAACCCTACCTCAACAGAGGACTGGTTAAAAAAATTACCATACATCCATAAGATGGACCACTTTGCAGATGATATGAAAAGTGGAGGACATCTTTATGTGCTGATATCGAACTATCTCCAAGACACACTAAGCAAAAAATAGCAAACAGAATCTCTTTTATTTTCCTTCTATGTAAATATGTGTGTGTATCCATGTATAAAGTCCTTCAATTTTCACTTTTTATCATTCTGTACCATTTGAATTTTATAACTATGGACATATTCTCCATTAAGAAAAACAAACCAACAGGGATTATCTCAACAGTGAAATTATCGGTCCTCTTTTTGTTTCCTTAATACTTCTTTGTATATTTTTTAAAAAGCACCCTAACGAGTGTTACTAGAAAAAAACTTCAAAGAATATGATCCCATATCCTACCCGCTAAGACTGGACAAATCACTTTAAATCTGCATGAAAATCTTATGACCTTCTTTGCCAATTTTTTTTTTTTTTTTAACATTCTGATCTAACTGAGATTTTGTACCTTCAGGCTCTGTTGGAAGCAGCCTGTACCCAAAGCCAAGCTGTAAAAGTTGCAGGGGAGCTACAGAGCTGCCAAGGAGGGTGTTTAATGAGCAAAACTTAAGGGTCGAATGCAAATTACTAGCAAACACCAGATGGCAGGGGTCAAGGGGAGCTGGCCTCAGAGATAAAGTCAGAGCATTGGTCTGGTCCAGAGAAAGATAAATGACTCCCATCTGACTTGAGGGTGGGGAGAGTGTCACAGGGTTCACACAGCTGGTGCACATACACCCCACGATTGGGAGAAGGGGTCTTTCTACTTTGGCTCAAGGCTGGAAAGTAGGGGGAAAGACAGGGGCGGAGGGTGCAAAAGCAACGACGTAGTTTGTAGTGGAAATGAAGTGTCCTAGCCTACGTGAAGATTCACCTGCAGGGGTTTTGGGGGTTAGCTGTCCTGAAATCCCAAAACGTCCGAACCATGTACGTGTGTGCACGCACACAGACACAAACACACACACACAGACTTACACACGCACACATACAGACGTGGCCTAAAGACTGAAAATGTGCTACGTCTATTTAACCTTGGAGAAGAAAATAAACTAACAGAATTCAATTAAACGGTTATTAAGAATTTTAAATGGGGAAGGAAGGTATCCAATTAGCCCTTATTTTCACATTTCTTTAAAAAAGTACATACCTTATTTAAATACAAAGTTAATAGAGTCAGCTAGTGCTAGCCTTATTTGTTGTAATAAAGCCTTGTTTTTAATTGGAAGCAAGAGTGTATCATTCCACCTCTCCCAATTAACCACCTTTATGAGAAGTCAGGCTTCTGGAAACACAAAGCTATCACTAAGGCACAGATATTCTCCCAGGGGCAGTTTGCCCTAACTGCAGACACAACACCCTGGAAGAAATAAAATTGTTCACATTGGCTTTACAGACCCAAACTTAAAAGTGGGCACAGACACAAAAGCATCCCATTCACACACTGACCCTCTCATGGCCAAGTCTAACCTGAACCCCTCTGGCTAAGCTGGGAAACTCTCCCCCTCCTCTCGGGTCCTACAGGAAATGCAGAGCAGCTACTTCAGACCATCATTTCTACCCCTCACTCTCACCTCCTCTAGTGTAACCAGTACCAATTCCTTTAAACTTGCCTCTGGGGTCTAATTTTCCAATCATATAATCATCTCTATGTGTCTTAGGGAGAAGGAAGAATGTGGTGTTCCAGAAAAAGATTATAACTTTCTTTTGGTCTTATACTATGCATTTTCTGCCTCTGGTAAAAGAATCTAAACTATGCCACTACAATATATTTAGTTGGAGTAAACACCTCTCTGGCATTCTTTCTTTAAAATTTACTATTCCCTTGTTTGGAGAAACTAGCTCAGGGGAGCTGGGTTTTTTAAGTGGAGTTTCTATATTCATTAAAACATCACACACCCTGAGAGCAACAACAGTTACTAAAATAAGCTTCTAAATATCTTCAAACATGTCTACTCTAACTTTTTTCTAAGGTAAACTTTTTATCATAAGGACTAACTTTGAAAAGAGTTTTATAATTTTGAAAACTCTTCCACATAGTATTTTTAGACCCAATATGGTAGGAAAGGCAAGTGTTGACAGGAAGACAGACACACGCATATAAGTATATGTTACACACACATATTATACACATATAATGTTATATATATGAAGAACTATACATACTATATGAGGAATGTGAAGATCAGATTTTTAGCTTTTGAGGTCATGAAACCAATAAACAGAAGTCCCCAGATTCAAATCCAAGCTGGACACTTAGTCCTATGGGAAAGGCAAGTGTTGACAGGAAGACAGACACATGCATATAAGTATATGTTACACACACATATTATACACATATAATGTTATATATATGAAGAACTATACATACTATATGAGGAATGTGAAGATCAGATTTTTAGCTTTTGAGGTCATGAAACCAATAAACAGAAGTCCCCGGATTCAAATCCAAGCTGGACACTTAGTCCTATGGGAAAGGCAAGTGTTGACAGGAAGACAGACACACGCATATAAGTATATGTTACACACACATATTATACACATATAATGTTATATATATGAAGAACTATACATACCATATGACGAATGTCAAGATCAGATTTTTAGTTTTTGAGGTCATGCAACCAATAAATAGAAGTCCCTGGATTCAAATCCAAGCTGGACAATTAGTCCTATGGAAAATTTACATCAATAATGAGTTGATACCATCTGCTGTTCACAACCCAAGAAGAAATATGACAGTCAAGTCTTAGTAGTTATTAGAAAGGAAAAATGTATTCCCTGTGAGAGAACCCCACAATCGATGCTGTTCACTCTTTCTTGCTATTTTAATGCCCTGACCTAAGACACTGATATTAAGCAGAGATGTTCCTAAGTGCACTGTGGTATCCTGGAATGGATTCTGGAACAGATGAAGGAAATTAGTGAAATCGAAACAACTGCGGAGTTTAATTAATAGAAATGTGCCATGACGATTTCTTAGTCTTGACATATGTACCACAGTTATGTAATATGTTAACATTAGGAGAAACTGGGTAAAGGACATACAGCTATTGAAGGGTTAACAATAGGGGAAACTATCTTCACAACTTTTCTGCAAATCTAAAATAACTCCAGAATAAAAAGTTCATTACAAATAAAACAGATGTTATAAGTATTGACGAACCACCAGTCTTAAACCTTTAATGTTTATCACATGTTTAAAGAAGGAAACAGTAATTTTCCACCCAAGTGGCGCCTCCATATTCGGAAGCATTTAGTGATATCTGGCCATGGTCTCCATTCATTTGCATATATGGTGGTAATTATTTTACAGGTGTTGACCTTGAGGACAAGAATGTTGGGGAGTCCTGGGAAGGAATTCAGATTTGGCCAATCGCCCAAATAGGAGTCAAAAGTCAACCACTTTTGAGGAGCCAAGATTGTCTAGAGAAGCACAATTTTGATCAGTCACTATGGGGCATCTCTCCATCCCCGAGCTGTAGGAGACAAGCTGCCAGACTGGGCAAAGGCTCCCAGCACCCACAACAGGAGGTATTTACAAACCCAGCAGGGCCTGGCGCCTGGTCAGGGATTTCAAGGACAAGCCAGCATCGTTTCCAGAGAGCAGCGGTAATTAGGCTTGCATGTCCCGACGAAGAGGCTGGCAGAGCAGGCTGCAGAGCCACAGGCCCGTTCCTGGCTGCCTGCACGCGTGCACCACCAGGGTCTGGCCACAGAAACGGGAGCCGCACGCAGCTCGGTCCAGCCCCTCATGGCAGTGTGGGAAGACTTATCTTCCCGAGGTTGGCACGAATGAGGAATATTTATTTAAGTTGGCTTTCCAAGGGCAAAGTTCTTCCCCACCTCTCGGGAAGCCGAATCCCACAGCAGCCATTCTTACCTCCCATTAACACTTGGTCTCAGAGACTTTATCTGGACCCAGAACTCTTGTGATTTCTTCTCTGATCAGATGAATGGGTGGAAGTCTTTCTTGTGCAATGTCTACAAAGAAAAGGTTTGCCATTTCCCTAATACCTACTCTATTCCTTCCATCTGACAAGAGCCTTTCTGTGAAGGGAAGATGGAGTCACCATCAGACTTGTCCTCTAAAATCTAGATGGACCCTGGTGATGGGCAGTCACTAGCTGAGGGCCTTGCCCTGCCCACACCACCCTCAATTCAGTTTTTTGGTGACACCTACTCCATCCATGAATGAATGAAAGAATGAATGAAAGAATGAATGAATGAGTGAGGGCTTGGCAAGTCTTCTCAATCATGAACATAATGCACATCATAAACATAAAATAATTTCATATCAGATGTCTAAGCAAGATGCTCTAGAAGATACATTTAAACGCTTTGGAACCAAAAATTTTGAAAAGTAGATAAAATTCTACAAACCCTGGTCTTTTATATAAGTTTAGGCATTCTACAGACATGTTGAAAGGGATTTTAATAATCCTTGGTTTATATGATCTCAGTACTACAAGATCTAAGAGACTTAATCAGAAGGGAAACTTTTAAAAATCTGATATTCATTCCTGAGAGGAAGCAGATTAAAAATGGACGAGTAGAATACGTACTCGAGACTCCAAATTTACAGCCCACTAGCTAGAGGTCAGACATGCCTCTATTTCCTCATTTGTAAAAAGGTCCCATTCCACAGGGCTGCTAGAGAGAGTACATTAAAGGAGCTAATATCTACAAAGCATGGGGAACAAGGCCTACACAGTAAGCACTGCCTAGGTGCTTGCTACACAAAAATACAATTCGACACAACACAATACACTACAATACAGTACAATGACAAGTATCTTTTCAGGTCACAACACCCCACAGACACCTGGGAGGAACCCAAGTGTCCTTCTCAGAGACGGCATCTCTCAGGTGAAAGAGCAGTGACCTCAACTCACTTTTTAAAATACTCAGTTTCTGAGAGGGAGATTTTTGAAAGCATAAGCTGCTGGAAACGTCTTTAAGCATAAGCTGCTTTGCAAAAGGGAAAAAATATTTTGCTTTCTACAAGACACCTTTGAATCTGTGCCAGTCCAGCATGGATCTTCCAGGCAAGTGCAAGGAAACGAAGAGGCACCTGTCCAGTCATCTTACTGGGAAGACAACTCTCTGAGAAGTGCGCCTCCCACACAAAACAAGAACACTTCTCCTTGGACAGTTCAGTGGAGGGGGGCTCTATAGCCAGGGACCACAACTTGCTCACACCACCCTTCCCCAGTCTGTCAGGGCAAACTTTTTTGATATCACTGAGCGTCTAAACAACAACAGCAAAAAAATGTGTGTGTGTTGGAGGGGAGAGTTATCCTATAAGGCTGGACCCTAGCTAATTATCCCTTTGACATAATTAAAAAGCAAAAATAAGGAATATAATTTAAAATATCCAGACTCTAGGGGGTGCTGTGATGCACCATCCAGGTGCCCCTTCAGAACTGACGTCCCCAACTCCAGAGGTGTCACACCACACACAGTCCCCAGCCACCAGCTCCTCAAGGAAGTGCCCTCTGCGGTTGCTGCTTCCAATGTGGGGCCTAGAGGCTCTGCTCCCTGACAGACTCGAAAGGGCTGCCCTAGCCCAGAGCTGGGCGCACAGGGCTGGGGCGGCAGCTGAGTTTCTGGCCGATGCAGTGCAGGCCAGCTTCTCCCTGGCCTGGTTTCACTTGGGTCTGACCATGACAGTGCTCCCGGGAGCTCCCTCCAGGGGATCCTCACAACGTGCAATGCACAGAGGCCCGCCATAGGGAAATGCTCTCTGACCATCTTTCCAGAATGCCTGGGGTTTTATACAGAGCTTTATTGAGATATAACTGATATTTTGATATTTGAAGCATACAATTTGACAATTTTTAACATATGTATATATCCATGAAACTATCCTTACAATTAAGATAACGAACATAACCATTAGCCCCCAAAGTTCCCTCCCTTCCCTTTGGAATCCCTCCCTCCCTCCTGTGCTGCTGCCCCTGTCTCCCCCGCCAGCAAACATGCTCTGCTTTCTATCCCTAAAGATTAGTTTGTATTTTGCTCTGGCTTCTTTCACTCAGCATAATGATTCTGAGATTTATCCATATTTTTACGTGTATCAATAGCTCGTTTCTTTTTATTGCTGAGTAGTATTTCATTACGGGGCTATACCTCCTGAATGGTTTTCTCCCAGCCCAACACAAGACCAGGGAGGGCAGGATGTGATATCAGCTGTCGCTGCCCACTGCCCAGGCTCGATAGCAACACTCCCAGCACTTGAAGCTTTCCAAGCTTTGAGCTCTTATCAGCCACACACCACTTTCCATTTTGGTTGTTTTTCCCCAAGCAGAGCACTGCTCCTAGGTAGACCCATTCTTTTTTTCACACAGGGCTGAGGCCTGTTGAGAGGATAAAAAGGCCCAGAACAAGGGAGTGACTCTTTTAAGTCACCAGGCAGGGAAGGAAGAGGATCTAAGCCATGTCTCTGGCCTTGTTGAAAACAGTCCTCAAAGTCAAACCTTTTTTTTTTTTTTT
>RJWJ010027950.1:0-21792 GCA_004363605.1 Indri indri
GGCATTAGTTTCTCCATTTTACAAATGTGAAAAATGAAGTGTAAATGAGAAGAATGATTTGTTAAGATCCCAGGGGTAATGGGTACTAAGCGACGTTGTTGGAAAAAGCTTCAGTTTTTCAATTCTGAGCCCAAAGGAAGTTTACCAGTTAGATATTTTCACCTTTGTCAAGGTGAGCTTACTCGCATCTGCTCAAACTATGATAAACCTAGAGAGGCTGTGTACCCAGCTCACACCTTCCATTCTTTCTAGCACTCAGACCAAAGAGAATTTGCATCTATTTAAGTTCTCTGAACCTAGTTTTAAATAAACACACACACACACACACACACACACATATTCTTTTACACAATAGTGTCCCATTTTTATATAATTGAAAGTCAGAAATACTCCAATCAGCTTGGGCTCATTTCTGGTAATTTATACTCCTAAACACCCAAATGTCATATTTTTAGCAGGAACCCGAGATCGACAATCACATGTAGAATCAGAATGCTCTCCAGATCCGTTGTGTATAGCTGGAGAGAAGGGAGCTTTGTAGAGGAGCTCTTAAATTCCAGAGCAAGACTATAATTAGCTGTAATAGGACCCAGAGTAACTTCCCTGCCATAATTCTCAGCAGGAAAACAATTATATTGCAGCCATATAACTAGACAGACATGCTGTAAATATAAAACAGTCTCTGGAAATATAAGCTCTATATTTCTAAATACATGGAAAATTAAGTCAGACACTTCTGTGCTAATAGTAATTCAATGCAGTATCACTCCCTTTCTTCTCCTCAACATTTTTCCTTTCCTGCCCAGTTATAGATTTTCCATTTTAATGTATATGCTTAAGAAAACATATCTCACTTAGAAAATATATTAAAGGAAATAATGAGGAATCTTCAGCCTGGTATGTTCTAGAGAGGCAATCTGGGGTAAAAGGAACCCTGGACTGGAATCCGAGAGGCTTGATTCTTTTTCTAGTCCTGTCCCTACATGGGCCAATCATTTTATCTGGAAGTCGGAAGCCATAACTTGGCCGCTTACACACCAAGTCTAACAAATAGATGACAAATGTCTTTGTTCTAACCTGTGTAGTATCTGTTAAGAAAAAAAAAAAAAAGAGCCAACATTTAAAAATCAAGGGATCTCACATCAAAATCTGGATTTCTGGCTTTTAATGAAAAAAATCAGAAGATATGGCTCCACTGGGTCCACAACTTCTAATTACAACAGTCAACAGTAGCTGGTGACTACTGCTCCCTTTGGAGAAGGCATACACTCTCCAATTTGCTACAGAATTCACCTGTCCATTTTGCTCATTTAGGTTGTCTGTTTTGTGATCAGTTTCCTCACCTGTAAAACAGAGACTTCGGGTTGAATGTTGCAAGCTGGATATCTTAAGTATCCATTCATCTTTTAATATCTAAAGTTCTATAGTGATACTAACTAAAAGATTGATTTATGATTGACTAAATGACATAAAAACAACAGCAAAAAGCCTAAATTATATATTTTCCCTCCTTTCAGTCTGTATTCCTAGGCTGCTGATAGCCTGCTTTTACCCCTGGGAGAAAAATAATGACAAACCACAGATGGCTGCAAAAACTATATTCTCTCACTGCAAGAGAATTTACACCAAGTTAAATGGATTGTTCTTTACACATAAAGCTGTTTAACCACTTGGAAATCTCTGGGTTTAGTGGGGTTAAATCAGAACCTTGACATCAGTTTAACGTAGTTTTATTTTCCTATGACCTCCGTGACTCCTATATAATCCTAAAATCATAGCTATTCCAAAGGAATCATTTCCTCCTGAATTCTGCTCTACAAAGACTATGCAGCAAAGAGCTCCACAGGCACAAAAGAGGGAAAGAACAAATTCCTGAGTTCAAATGTGCTAGGTTCTGTCCCACCTACAAAGCCTTGGTGCCCTTGGCCCTACCTTGGCTCCACTCATGGCTCCATGCTGAGAAAATGGCCAATGAAAGGTGGAATTAGATTTTATTGAATAAAAGTTACAGTTTCAGGGCTCTGAAACTACCACTTTCTACCCTGGCATGACTTACCTTCAGGGTGAGGGCATGGATATTTTCTCGACCCATCAATACTATGTGAACATTTTTGGCTGAATTATCAAAATGAAATTTTCAATATTCTGGCTTTCTTTTTTAGCCGGTTGACTGAAAAAGAATTGGCCTGCCATGATAGGATTTGGATGAAATTTATTATTTCCTAGTTAATTAAAAAAAATCATCTGTGGATTATGTAGAGTTTTCTCTGTAGACAATGGTCTTCTCTCCAAATGACAATTGTTTTGTTTTCCTTTTCAACCCTCATACCTTTGTACACCTTCTATGATTTTTTTTTTTTTATCACTGCTATGGTTTGAATGCATCATCTCCAAAATTTATTTTGAAACTTAATCCCTGCTATGGTGGTATTAAGAGGTAGGGCCTTTGGGGGAAGTGATTAAGTCATGAGAGCTCCTCCCTCATGAATGGACTTGTGTCTTAAAGAGGACTGGAAAAAACTAGCTTGGGTCCTTTTTTGCCCTTCTGTCTCTTCTGCCATGTAAGGACACAGCCACTATTGTCCCCTCTGGAAGACAATGTATTCAAAGCATCATCTTGGAAGCAGAGAGCAGGCTCTCACCAGATACCAAATCTGCCAGCACCTTGATTTGGACTATGCAGCTTTCATAACTGTGAGAAATAAATTTCTGTTTTATATATATTATCCAATTTCAGATATTTTGTTATAGTAGCACAAATGGACCATGACAATTGCCTTTATACACAGGGTAGGATCTCTTATACCATGTTGAATAGCAGTGGTGGTGTTCAAGATCTAATCTTAAGTGAAATACTTTAACAATTTATCAGTATCTAAATCTATCTAATCTAATCTTTCTTGTGAGGCTTTTTGCTTGTTTGTTTTTAATGTTTGTTGTCAGGCTAAGGAAGTTCCTTGTATTCCTGCATGCTAAGAGTGTCTAACATCAGAGAATGTTAAATTTTATCTAATCTTTTTTTCTCCCCTGCATCTATTAAGATGGGTCACATGATCTTTCTCTTTTAATTGGTTAATATAATGAACTACGTTAATCAAAGTTCTAATGTTAACTTTGAATTCCTGGGGACATCCTAACCTAGTCAGGGTTTCCTAATTAAAGTGGATGTCTAGGCTGGGTGCGGTGGCTCACGCCTGTAATCCTAGCACTCTGGGAGGCCGAGGCGGGCGGATTGTGTTTGAGCTCAGGAGTTCAAGACCAGCCTGAGCAAGAGCGAAACCCTGTCTCTACTAATAAAATAGAACGAAATTATCTGGACAACTAAAAATATATAGAAAAAATTAGCCGGATATGGTGGCACATACCTGTAGTCCCAGCTACTCGGGAGGCTGAGGCAGGAGGATCGGTTGAGCCCAGGAGTTTGAGGTTGCTGTGAGCTAGGCTGATGCCACGGCACTCACTCTAGCCAGGGCAACAGAGTGAGACTCTGTCTCAAAAAAAAAAAAAAAAAAAAAGTAGATGTCTAATTCATTTACTTTTATCCTTTATTTCTAAAATATGTATTTAAGGCTAGTTATATATTTTCCTATTACTGTTGTTCTCACTGCATCTCATAGGTTTTGATATGTATTTTAATTGACATTTAGTTTTTAATATTTTCTAATTTCTGTTATGATTTCTTATGTGCTGTTAATTATTTTTATGGGCTTTTGAATTTTCAAATG
The DNA here is from genome assembly GCA_004363605.1 of Indri indri. Taxonomy (NCBI): domain Eukaryota; kingdom Metazoa; phylum Chordata; class Mammalia; order Primates; family Indriidae; genus Indri; species Indri indri. The sequence continues at coordinate 3,726 of RJWJ010027950.1, forward strand.
TATAGAAATTTTATATTTTTGTGTTTTTTGAAATATTTTGAATTAAAATGTAGGCATACAGTGAGAGAATTTTTTTGTGACATACTAATCCTCTGTAATTTAAGACTCACTTTTTAACTGTGTTGTTTAAATCTTCTATATGCTATTTTTTTGTATGCTTGATCTACTCATTTTTGCTTAATACATTTTGAAGCTGTTAATTAGGTTCATATCAGTTTTTCTGGTGAGTTGAACCACTTATCAGTAAGTAGTGGCCCCCTTTATCTGCATTGATACATTTTACCTAAAGTTTAATTTGTCTACTATTAATATGGCTATCCAAGTTTTTTTCTTGTTTTTCTAATGTCTGTAGTTTTCATACTTTCACTGTTTATATTTAACTACTTTTATATTATTAAATGTAACTTATGTTAGAAAGAGATCATACAGCTGGGAATGACCCCTCAAAGATGTTCCAAACTAGGGTAAGGGTACCTGACCCCAGGATCCTGCATCTACCAGGTAGTCCTCAGGGAGCATGTTATTTCCTTGAGCAAGAAAATTCCCTTTGGTTGAGGACAATTCCTGGGAAGGGCCACAGCTCTGAGCCATCAGCAGACAACACATGTGGATGCTGATGGAATTGAGGTCTTGGTGGTACACCACAGCATCCACCATAGTCAGTTACATGCCCTTTTCAGACTTACTAGTTTCATGTAAGTTCATCACATCTGACACCAGTTTCACCAGGATTTGTTGCTCTCTTTCCTGGAGAAATTCACAAGAGAAATATTAGTAGGGTGGACCAAAGTCCCTGATAGTATAGCTAACCTCAAAGCTATATGGACACTTATTTCTTCTCTCCCTCCCATTACCCTCAGATAGTACCTCTTTTGCTTTAGGTAATTATCCAGTGAGATGGCTCAGAACCTGTTCTCTGGTTAGTTTGAGCCTCTGGTCACCATTTTCAGGCTGTGCCAGCTCTAGTCTTCCATTTGCTTTCAAAATTGTTGAGGGAGTACCAGGAAATTCTCCAGGGGATTATCTGGGTGCCAAATATATGTCCTACTGATTACTACTTCCAGAATTGTGATATTTTTCCTTGTCTGCTGCTTTGTTGGTATAAGAGGCCTAAAGTGACAATGTGGCGGTCATAACTTAAAGGTTGATAGAACTGTTGCTGTGTGTCTTCTGGTGGAAGCATTGCCCCCTTGGAACCAGGACTTTAAGATTTGCAGAGTTTTAAAAATGGCCAGCACAAATTCCCCAAGTTGGTCTCTGGTAGTGATAGTAAGCAAGACCACTCCTATTCCATTTCTTAGTTCCTGGACCCATGTATTCTACCTGTTATAGACATAGCACCATAAATGATCATTAATTTAAAGTGTGGTGTGGTTTGAATGATGATGTCCCCTCCAAAATTCATGTTGAAACTTAATCCCCAATGCAACGGTATTAAGAGGTGTGGCCTTTTGGAGGTGATTAAGTCATGAGGTCCCTCAGGCATACTATCCCTCCATCAGGCCATTAGTTTCTAAGAGTATAGTATGTAATAGGGCCATGGTCATTTGCCCACTGCTTTGCTCTCTTGGTCTAAGGCAATGTTACATGGGACCCCTTGTTGGTGGACCACACACTTTGAGTCCTCATAGAGTGGTGCTGGTTGAGGACCTATGGGAAGGTTAGGCAAATATACACCAAGAATATTTTTGAATTCACATCAAGATGCATTGCTAATACTTCCAAGGTAGAAGGAATCCAATTTAATCAACATGCCACCAAATAGTTGGCTGATCTTTTTGACTGATGGCTGGACTGGGGGCTCGCTATGGTCTCTTTTGCTGAGAGGTTGTACATTTGGTATTGACAGTAGCTGGGTTAGCCTTCCTGAGTGGCTGCCTTCATGACTGGGTTCATGCCTAACCTCCATCCCAGCCACCGTGGCTGCTCCATTTGTGCTCATGTGCCAGCATTGATGTGGCCAATGATAGAGGTTGGATGATGTCAACTTAAAAAGTCATCATGTCTATTTGGTTGATAATGCCTCCTCTGTTCTTGATGTTCTCTGGTGGTCATTAACATGTGAATCAAAGATCTTTGCTATTTGTTCCTACTCCAATAGTTTGTCCACATACCTCTTGCTCAGAACTTTTTTTGACCTTCCAATATTTCTCTTTCCAGACTACTTTCTTCTCACACAAAGTAGATAACTGCACACATCACTTAAAGCTCTAATCATTGGGAGTCTTTCTTCCTACCATGGCCTCTCTGGGACATTTCTGAGTGTGGCTATAGTGAAACTTCAGTCCATTTTTAGCTTGTATTCATGTATTAAGCTGTTTAGCCCATGAACCAAGCTTGCCCTTTTTCTTCCCTGCTAGCTGATCACAAGCGACCTCCCTGCAATGTGGCCATACATGAGAGTAGAGGGAGAAACACCAGAGCAACACATGTGGATGTCATGGGAATCTGGGTTACTCACTTCTACTTCTTACATATGTTCTCTAACCCTGTTCATGCTTATTTCAGTATATACTACTTCCATCTTATGATGGATTGTTTCAGGACCTTTCTGAACTTATGACTGGATGGGTCTGAAAGAACTTAGCTCATGATGGGCAAGTTTGTCCACATAGTCACTGGATATCTCACAGTCCTGTAGCATGCCAGGAGAAGCTTTTCTAATGGTGTATAGTTGTCTGCTGCAAATGACATAGCCTTGCTCTACAGCCCTAGTGTCAATGACGTGTTCTTCTTTGGAGTTTATCACAACACTGTACAGTGTCAGTTTCCACCCAAATATCTTTAAAACTCTAATAATGCCAGGATACATAGCCCATGCATAAGGGTTGTTTGCATTGCATCCTGGATCTGCTATAGAGCCCTTTCCAGGTCTGGGCCCTACTCTGAGGAGGAATCCTTCCATGTTATGTGACACATGGTTCAAAGTGACATTTGTAAATGTGACAATGATCACTTCCTTACCTCACATCTCCGTATCTACCCTTCATCTCCCTGCTTGTGATATTGGAGCTATAGTTTGTAAATGTTTTTCTTTTGCTAGCTTACAGGGAGTGAAGCTTTTCCAGTAGAGGGAGATGGGAGGAGGTTCTTTTCCTAGTTCTTGTGTGCTTTCCTTGTTTCTTGCTCCTGTGGTTCACAGCTGGCATGTGAGACATCCAATGCTCTCCTTGATTTCAATGGGGATGATGTTATTATGGAGTAGCAGAGGCAAGTGGAAGCACTTAACTTCTATAAACAACGTGAGCACATCTTGCTACCATAAAACGCCGCAAGGACATACTGGTAGTCAGAATGCCTTGGCCTGCAGAGACCTTTGGCAGTGGTTAATTGATTGTGTTGTTGCTAATAACAAAATTTATGGACAACCTACTAGAATATTGCCTGACCTATATAACCAAAAAACCTCTCTAGCTCTAGTAGCAGAAAATCTGACTTGTGTCACCACAGTGGTGAGTTACAGCCTCATTTCCAGACATATGCCAATTCACAAATCCATAGTTGCTTGATTGAAGGGAAGTCTGGGTCCCCTTGAAGAAGGACCCTGTAACATTGCCACAAATATTTGCTATAAATCTTCCTCCACACCTTCTGCAAGGAACCTGTGGCCATACTAGAGTCACTGTGCATTGGAGGAAAAGGAAATGCACACAGCTGTAAAGGATTACTACACACTGGCTTTGAATTGATGCTAATTCTGGGAGATACAACGTAAGCAGATTATGACAATCAAATAAGTGAACTCTTAGTGCAAGTCTTAATCATAGTAGGTACAGTTCACCCCCAGACTTGCTCATTCCATGGTTATTTATCCAGTTTTTGAATGTATAATATGAAAAGATATACTGAGCAACAGGTGGAATAGCCACCTGTCTCTCTGACACATCAAATGTGATCCATTATGGTTAAAGGGGCCAAGGGGAAACCCTTGAAACTTTTTCTCACCATCAAGAAGCAATATCCACAACCCTGGAAGAATTGCAAGGATTAGTGATACAACCAAAGTTTTGAAAGGTGAGGGGATGTGATACTTATCATACCTCCACTTGACCCATCTGTTTCGCCTGTGTAGAAGCTGAGTAGATCTTGGAGAAAAACTGAACTATCATAAATTTAATCAGGTATTGACTGTAATTGCAGCTGCTGTCCAAGACATAGTGTGTTTACTAGAGCATGCAGATATGGTCCTTGGCATTTGGTATGCAGCTATTGACATGGGTAATGATGTTTTCTCCATACCGATTCTCAAGGATCACAAGAAGCATATGTTTCTTTCCAGCACAGTCAACTGTACACCTTTACATCTTAGGGCTGCATGTCATAACATAATCTATAATGATCTTGATAATTTTGACCTTCCATGAAACATCACACCACATTGATGACATCATGCTATTTGGATCTGATAAGTATGAAGTAGCAAATACTGTGATGCCTTAGTAAAATGTATATGAACTAGAGGGTAAGAAATAAAGTACATAAAATTTCAGGGGCCTACCACCTCAGTGAAGTTTCTGGGGGTTCACTCATCTGAAGCATGTATAGATATCCCCTCATAGATGAAATACATGTTCCTACAACTTGTGCCACCCACCGTGAAAAAAGGACAGTTCTTGGTAACCCTTTTTGGACTTGGGAGTCAATATATACCACATTTGAGTGTGCTATTTTGACCTATCTACAAAGTTACCTTGTAAGGTTGTCAGTTTCAACTGGGGACCAAAGCCAGAAAATGGTTCTTCAGCAAATCCAGGCTGCATTGCAAGCTGTTCTATCATTTGGTCCATATGATCCTGCAGATTCAATATTATTTGAAGTCTCTGTGGCCACTAGGAATGCACTATAGAGCCTCAGACAAGAACCAATGCATCACAACGTAGACCTCTAGGATTCTGGGGCAAATCTAGCCCTATTTTGCTAACTATTATCATTTTGAGAAACAGCACCTGGTTTGCTGCTGGGCCTTGGTAGACACTGAATGCCTAATTAAGGGAAATCAAATGATCATGTGACTTGATCTTTTCATCATTAACTCGGCATATCTGACTCAGCCATAAGGTTAGGTGTGTGACCATCATCAGGTGGAATGGTACATAAGAGAGCTCATGCAGGTACAGAAAGTACTAGTAAGTCACGACCAGATGGCTCTTGTCCCATCAACAATAACTCCTGTTGTACTGCTTCCTCTCCCATAGTCCATAACCATGGTCTTCTGGAGGGGTTCTTTATGATGAAGTAATTGAGGAATAAAAAACTCAAGCCTGGTTACAGATGGGTCTCATGATATGAGGGTACCACCTGAATGTGGACAGTTGTAACACTACAGGTCCACAGAGGGATGACCCCGGAGGGCAGTAGTCAAGGAATCCTCCAGTTGGGTGAAACTTCAAGTGGAACATTTGGTTTTCTACTTTGGAGTGAGAGATGGATGAGAAATGTAGATGGGCTCCAATTTATAGGCAGCTGCGAACACTTTGGCTGGATGGTCAGGTTTTGAAAGGAACAGTATTAGGAGATTGATAACAAGGTAGGATGGGGAAGAAGCATGTGGATAAACTTCTCAGAATGGGCACAAATTTTGAGGATATTTGTACCTCATGTGAATGCCCCCTAAAGTATGTCCATTACAGAGAAGGATCTTATTAACCAAGTGGACAAATGACATACTCTGTGGATGTTGGTTAACCTTTATCTCCAGCCATCAAAGTGATTGCTCAGTGGACCCATGAATGTAGGAGCAGGAATGAAAGCTGCACATGGGCTCAGTAGCACAGTTGTTCTCTTACCAAGACTCACCTGGATAACACTACTGTTAAGTGCCTGATTTGGCAAATAGTACCTCTGACAGGGTACTATTTTCAGGAGAGGTCAGCTAGATACCAGGCAGCAGGTTAATTATTGGGCCTCTTCTGTCATGGAGGAGGCAAAGATTTGTCCTCACTAGAACAGACATATACTCTAGATTTGGATTTCTCTTCCATGCCCACAATGCTTCCACAATAATCACCATCCATAGACACACAAAATGTCTTATCCACCATCATGGCATTCCACACAGCATTTCTTCTGATCAGGAAGCTCATTTTAGGGCAAAGGAAGTGAATAACTGATTTTATGCCCATGGAATTAACTGACGTCACCACATACTCTATCACCTGGAAGTGGCTGGCCTAAATGAAAAGCAAAATGACTCACCGAAGACTTAGTTACAGCACCAGTTGGGAGATAATACCCTGAAAGATAAGGTTCTGTCTCATAGGATGTAGTATATGCTTTGAATGTGATTCCATTATATACATGGTGCTGTCTTCCTCATAGCCAGAATACACGGGTTCTTGAATCAAGGGTTAGGATTGGGAGTGACTCCCTTTGTTATGATACCCAATGCCCTACTTGCAGCATTTTTGCTTTCCACTTGGCATCTTTGTATTCTGCTGGTTTGTAGGTCCTAGCCCCAAAGGGGGGAATGCTTCCACTAGGGAACACAGCAACAGTTTCGTTGAATTAGACAATGAGACTCCCAGCTGGCCCCTGGGGCTCCTTATGGCATTATACCAATGGGAAAAAAAGGGGGGTTACTCTACTGGCTGATGTGATTGACGCTGATCACCAAAAATAAATTGGGTTGCTATGCAATGAGGGCAAAAAGCCTATGTCCGTAGATTTGTGGGAGGGCCTTTTAATCCTTCCCTGCCTAACAGTAAAGGTTATGAAAAACTAGATCGACCAAAGAAAGGCAGGACTATTAAGGACTCAAATAGGGTTTTTTTTTTCACTCCACCAGGAAAAAATCACTGATTAGCTAAGGTTCTAATTTAAGACCATGGAAATGGTGAATGAGTAATGAGAGAAGGAAGAAGAAACGATCAGCACAGCAAGCTAATTAACATATCTATCACCTCCAGTTAATACTTCTTTATATGAAACTTTCCTGACTAGACCCTAACTGATATGCCAGGTTTGGAATCTATCACCTCCAGATCCTGTATTCCTCCTTAGTAGTAGAAGACACAAGATGAAAGAATTTGTCTCTTACTTTGGAGGAGCTAAAGTCCATGGGACACTTACATTTACTGATGTGGTTAGGACACTGGTTTTGTAGGGTTTAATTGTTCACCCTTTGCCTAGGATGTATCTTACCAAGTCCTCCAATATACTTACCCCTTCTTGCTTATCTGGTCTGATTAAAATGATGTCATCTATGTAGTGAACCAGTGTAATATTCTGTGGAATGTCCAAATAGTTCAGGTCCAGGAACCTATCATAACAGTGGACAGAAGAAGAGTTAATGTGGTTCTGAGTAAGACTGTTTATACTGTTACCCATCCTACTCACATGTGAACTTCTGCTGATCCTTCTTCCTGATAGGGATGGAGAAGAATGCATTCGCCAGACCACTGGCTCTATGACATATACCCGAGGCTGCCTTAATCTGCTCTGTCAAGGTTACACCTTTGGGTACAGCATCTGCACTGGAGACTGATGCTTGTTCGAGTTTGTGGTAGTCCACTGTCATTCTCTAGGATCTGCGTGGTTTTTATAGAGGCCAAACTTAAATTTGTGAATTAAAATGGGGAAGTAATAGCTGTACCATCTCTGCATCCCTTAGATCTTAAATTTGGCACTGATATTTGCTATGTCGCCTCAACCATAGGATGCAATATTATTTTTGATTTGCTATATTAGCCAGTTTCAGAAGCTTTCATTTGGCTTTTCCAACTGTGACAGCTCTTACCTCAAGGAATCAGTGTGGGGGATTCTCCCAACTACCAAATATTCCTATTGTACAGCCAGAGACCAGGAAAATGCCTGCTGGTTGGGTCCATGGACCAAGTGGACCCACTGGAAGCCAGACTTGGGCCAATATTTTATTTGTTACCTGGCCTCCCCTACATGCCCCATTCTAAAAATAAGTGCATGATGACACTTCAGGTCCCTGGATATCACTGCCCTGCCCACTCAGATCCTGCCTCCAACAGTTTTTGCAGCATCTAAGTATTCCTCTTTTCTTAGCTTATTGGATTTTGTGATAGATTTGTTTGGGGAAGGACAGTATGCACTTGCTGTTGTGTTGCCCTGTCCTTCCTCCTGGGTACTAGGCTCTGTCCAGCATCAGATTCCTTTCCAAAAGCTGATTTGGGTCTAGAAACTAGGCAAGAGACAATTTAGTTTATTTTGGGACAATAAGTCTCAATGGGCCTAGGTCTCCTTGTTATTATTTTGATTGCATAGTGTAAGCCAGGGGTTGGCAAACTTATTCTGTAAAGGGCCAGATAATAAGTGTTTTAGGCTTTCTGGGAAACAAGGTCTCTTTTAGAACTATTCAGCTCTTCCACTGTAGCACAAAATCAGCCATAGACAATATGTCTATGAATGTCAATGAATAAGCATGGCTATATTCCAATAAAACTTTATTTGTGGATACTGAATTTAGATCATATAATTTTCACATGTCATGAAATATTCTTCTTTGGATTTTTTTTTGGTTATAAAAAATGTGAGAACAATTCTTAGCACATGAGCTATGCAAAAACGCATGGTGATGGGCTGGATTTGGCTTGGAGGTTATGGATTGTTGACCCCTGATTTAAGCAATGCCCTTGTTAGCTTCCCATTTATCTTGTTCCTAGGCATGCCATGTTCTTTGAACAGTTTCTATAGCCCTCTGCAGGCCAGCCCTCCCCAGCTGCCACTAAGACTATAATAGCAAAAAGATAACTGTGCCTTGTAACAGTTAAGCACCACCACTTGGATTTATTGTCAATATTCTGTCATCCCCACTGCTATTAGGGAGCCCAGTCTGTAATAGCATTTATTAGCCATGGTCTACAAAGGACAATCACCAAAGAGCTTCTCAGTGATCCTGGTGCCCTGCTCACCAGTGTATTCCCCGTTGTATTGTAAAACCTAGTATCTTCATGCTGCCTATATCCTGCCACAGAACAGAGCTGGCTGTTGGGTTTTCAACCTTACATCATCTGTACATCCTTCCATACCTACTCTTTTGAGTTTTTTGATCTCTCCTTCCACTATCTGTGATCATAGTTCTGTCATTTCTACTTCACTTAGTGTGAGCCATGCTTTCTCTAAACTTCTAAGGGCCATCCTAGTCTGTGTTATCATTGTGTGGTTGGACCTTTGCCAGCATATGAAGTCTTAAGTCACAGGACAGGGAGTCTATGACAGTAAACTCGCCTTTATCCAACTTTATGTTCTACTTTCTCTTATTAGTAACCCCGGGATCCATCTCCACACATATTCCCCTTGCTCCTGCTGGTCCATGTTGGCTAGTGTGTGTGTTGGTTATGATCCTTTAAGTCATGCCCATTTCACCCTGTTGTATATTAAATCACCAGAAATTATAATTTCTTTATTCTTTCAGAGTCTCAGCTTTCCCATATATAAAATAAGGTATATCCTCCATGGTATTTATTTGTAAATAGCATTAACTCTCTCTACTTTGGGCAGAAAAGGGAATTTATTAAAAGATAGGGAGCAAGAGCAGAGGCTCAGGCTTGGAGGCTATACACCTGAGAAAATGCCCTAATTATACTGTCTCTCACAGTGGAGACCCTTCTGTTGCCACAATTGCTGGACACAGACATTACATCTAGCATCAAGGATGTGTGCAGTGCTACCCATGGACCACTGTTTCTTCCACTTCTGGGACTTGTCTGTTTCTTCTTCATGCATGTCAGAAAGTGGATTCCACGGTATGCCTAGTCTCACACATTCTCCCTTCTGAATAGAAGTCCCCAGTGAGTGAGTTTGATTGAAGAAGCCTGGATCAAATTCCTACGTCCTAGTTGCCAGGAAGTCTGGAAAAAACGATACTGTTTTCTACCTTGGGAAGGCAAGATTTGTAAAGCAAAAAATCTCCCAAGCATAGCAAGACTGTTTAAATGCTGCCAAGTGGCCACACGAAAGACAAAAATATACTAGAGAAGGAGAGCTATGAACAGTAGAGGCCCAATACTCAGAGTAAGAATTCCAGATGGTCTCTAAGCACCCTCCCAGCTCTGATGTTCTTCGCTTTTATGATCCTAACAAGAATATTTGCACTTAAAGCACATAGAAACATAACATAAAATTAAGACATTTGCAAAACTCTTTGCCATGATTTTGCAAATATGACTGTCTAATTCTGTATAGTAACAAAATGCATGTGTACATACATGCATGCACACACACACACACACACTCTACATATACACATTTATATAACTAGCTTGGGTTATCTGATTTTCAAGCTAAAAAAATAAATCATCTAACTTCCAATTTCTAAGAATAAGAAGAAACTTGGGTTCCGCAAATAAAATTATTTAAATACTTTAATTTACAAAGTGAAACAATTCTAGTCTCAATTATTTTCCTAGACATATTCCCAAAACCTCCTTGGCTACCTATTTGATCAAAGGATTTGGAGATGGTTCAAGGAACTTAAGTTTTAGGCTACTTTTTTCACATATTAAGTTTATTTGAATTGCAGCTCAATTTCACACATCAGTGTTACCTAAATTTCAGATCAGATATATTTTGTCTCCTCACCAGGACAACTAAAGATTATAATTTATTCCTGTAAGAAACATACCTTCACTATTCTCAGTTGGGGAAGAGGCATGTCCATCAGTTGAAAATCGTTATTTTAGCCCATCCTAGATTCCTCATCCTTTAGCGGCACGAAAGGAATGGCAGGAGCTAGGCATCTAGGGCAGACTTGCCTACACAATCTCCATCTTCTCTTTCTTCCTCCACTTTGATTCTGGCAGCAAAGTGCCCAGCCTCCTTTGTAGCTAGAGGTAGACAAAGCAAATGGGGTTTATTGAGCAGTGCTTCTGAGAAGATGCCTTGAAAGGTATTGACTCACCTGAGGGCTTTACCCTTTTTGTACCTCGCTTTCCTTTTTCCCTCCCTGTTTTTTGGCCACTGCCTGTATTCCTATCGGCTACCAATAGTGAGGTGTTGGGCATTGTGGTAGGCCAGTTATGGAAGTATTTTGGATGAAAAAGACCCCTCAGCTAATATTCTTGTATAGCAGAGGGCTATGTTCTAGCACCTTCGTGGAGAGTGAGGGTCTCAAGTCGACTGGCGTCTGAGAATCCTGACTCTCCTACTGCCTTTGTGTTCTTGGGTAAGTGTTTTAATCCTTCTGACTCTCAGTTCCCTAATTTTCAAAATGGGGATAAAGTTAGTGCCTATATCAATAGGTTGCAATAGAGAAAACATAAGACAATACACATTAAGTGTATGTATTCCAGTAACTAGCTTTTGTTGAACACTCAATAAGGTTTCTTCTTTATAAGCATTTGGTCAGGTAAATCCTTTTTATTTTACTTTTCTATGCTTCCTCCTCCATCTTTTTCTTCATTTGGTTAAAGAGCAAATCTGGACTTAGCAGTAGCAGCAGTATGGAGGGGAATGATGGTAGCTGTCATAACCACTTTCTTTAGCATTTTCAGAATACGTTCACTGGGACTGCCATGGAGGCATGCGGCACAGGTCACCGTCCAGGAAAGAACCTGCTGCAAAGAGTGCAGTGACCTGATGGATCCTGATGGGATCCACACACAGCACGGGAGCAAGGCCATCCTGCCCCGTGGGGACCTTCTTTAAAGGCAGTCTGCACTCCGGGCTCCCTGGCAGCTTGGCTGAGACTTTCTCAGAGCCGCACAGCAGAATAAGCTCTTTCTACCGAAGTCTCCTTTGTTCTCTCTGTCCCTTTACAGGAGATAGACCTCCAGTGCCGTATACAGGTTCTTCTTAACTATTCATACTGCCTCTCCCCTGCATCCTTCTTAGTCTGCTCAGGCTGGTATAACAAAGTGCCACCGCCTGGGTAGATTACACAAAAACAATTTGTTTTCTGTTCTGAAGGCTAGAAGTCCAAGACCAAAGCATCACCAGGATTGGTTTCTTTTGAGGCCTCTTGCCTTGGCTTGTAGATCAATCTTTCCTCCCTGGGTGTTTACCTGGTCTTCCCTCCATGTGCATCTGTGCCCGCATCTCTTCTTACAAGGATACCAGTCAAATCAGATTAGGGTCCACCATATAACCTCATTTTAACTTAATTACCTTTGTCTAGACTCTTCTCCAAATACAGTTACATCCTGAGGTAGTGAGGGTTAGGACTTCAACATACGAATTTGCAGGGAGGGTGGCATAATTCAGCCCTTAACACCTTCACGGGCATTTCCCCAATAAATCTGTGTGCTTCTCGTTCTGTCATGCATCTTCTTCCCAGAGGACCGAAAATGGCAAACGCACAAGGATTATTTCACCTAATCCTTTGAACAACCCCATTTTACAAGCGGAAGGTGAAATGACTCCACCAAGCTACCACTGCTATTAATAGTGCAGACTGTGACCAGAGTCTCTATCTTCTCTCGGTCTAATACAATCATTTCTGTGTTTTCCTGGAATCAACTATTTGTTTCACATAATTGAGCAAAGATGTAAAAAATTTCCCTCCAGTTCTTCTTATACCGAATTGGCAATAACATTGTATGTTTTAGTTCTTTCTTAACAAACTCACATTTATTTATCATTTTCTTTAATTATTAGTAGACTTTTCTTCTTTATTTTAAATGAATAACATTTCTAGGCTAATGTAATATAATACTCCTGAAGCATAGGAATTTGCTCTATTCCTCATTGTTCTCCTGCAGTGTCTAGTAGAGCATCTTGGACAGAAGATGCTTAATTTAACAACCATTCATTGGAAACACAGACTAGAATAGGCCCACCAAGGCCTGGTATATGGTTCTCAATGTATATGCATTAAATGAAAAATAAGGGTTAATATTTGTTGAGTATATACTGTGTGCTAGACACAGCATTTTCTCACTTAAAACTTATGACAATCCTTTGAATGAGGTATTATTATTATTTCCATTTTTCATATGTGGCTTAGAGAAATTCTATGTCTTGCTAACACCACATTGCTAGTAAGTGATGGAGCCAGGAGATAAACTGAGGCTGTCTGAATTACCAACTTGTGTACACTGCAGAGTATCTTTAGTTGGCCAAGAGGCTGTGCCAACACAGAGACTGCAGAAAGACAATTATCTTTCCAAAGTTTGAAATGACTCCTTAGCCTATATTTTCCAGTTGAACAAAGTATCGTGACTCATTACCAGCAGGAGTCCTGATGTTGTTTTTGGAAGATTAGTTATGGTTGTGTAAGGCATCCTTGAAAGAAGCTAAAAGTAGCTCTTCAAGATTTTAAATGAAGAACTTTGGGGCAGAATTTAGAGGAGACAAAGTCGACTTTTAATTCTTATTTTGGCTTTTTGGTCATGTACCATTTGATTTGGCAGCTGATGAAAAATTAAAACAATCATCAAATATCAAGCTTTTTGGAAAGGGTTTCCTTCTCATAGACATTGTGGAACATAACTCTATCTGAGAGAGGGAATATTTTTCACTCAAAACATTTTTTTGAGGTTCTGTGAAAGCATAGAGTATGGAAATTATCAGGATTACAAAAAGGGATCAATTGTAGTGACTGCCTTAAGGAGTTTGAAGTCGTGTACAAAAGACTGAAGTAACTTAAACACAATATATGGGCCAATGTTGTGTGCTCACCGTCTATGAGTAGATACTATGCTAAGCAGGACAGGATTGGGTTCAAGCAGGTTAGGCACTTACTTGGGTGCAAAAGTTAATGGGGTGACAAAAAATCGCGGTTTTCAAGATAACTTTTATATAATGTTTTTGTAAAAATCAAATAAATGCTGCAAGCCTGTCCACAATGAAAAAACACCGAATTTTAAATAAACACGGGATCAGTATTACTGATTTTTCCTTTTGCCTCAGGCTCAGCATGGCTCTGCAGCACTTGACATACACATCAAATGTGTGTGTTTCTGCCATCCAAACCATTTGCCTCCAATTGATTTCCCAGGGAGACAACTGGAAATTTGGAGAGCATTTTAAAAATACAGTAGTTAAGAGCACAGGTTTCAGGCTCAGGCAGACCTGAGTTCAAAGCTCATTTCTGCTGCTCATGCACCACACTCTTGGGTCAGGCCCTTCGTCAACCTGGGACTCCATTTCTTTTTCTCTAAAATGGGACTAATAGTACTTAGCTCCTAGTGTTATTATTTTAAATGAGCTAATGCATATATAATAAAATTCATAGCCAATGTATCTGATAAATGTTATCTACTATTTTTATAACGCCAAACACAGAATGTGATAAGATATAGAGATGCAAATGTTATGCATTGGGATCACAACATAGTAAGTCACTTAAATCAGGGTCTGGGATGTCGTTAAAGTGGTGACAGAGGCAGTTCTCTTGAGTCTTGAGGAAAAAGTAGGGACTTGATAAGTGAGGAAAAGCATTTGAGACCAAATCAATATTAGAAGAAAGGCATGAAATCATGAATGTAAATGGCAGAATGTGAGTAGAACGTGTGATGTGGGCCATAGAGGGTAGTAGGAGGGACTAGGGCTGGGATTCTGACTCTTAATTTCATGGGTAATGCTAGAAGGTTTTTGAGAAGGGACGTATCATACACTGACCCGGCTTTAAAAAAGATAACTGGCCCCAAGGGCGAAAGACTGATGGCGGAGTTGACGTTTTCAGGAGTAATAAAACCTAATATATATGGAGACAGAGTATTTCATAGATTACATGAAAGAAGAAACTGCTTTGAAGTTACATTTACAGCAAATGCTATTTTTGAATGTTCCACTGAGGAGAACAGTGGATCATATTTTCAGTATTTTAATATTAACTGGAGAATTCAGAAAGACTCAAAATTCCTGTTTCATAGAGATATGCTGTATATTCAGGAAAATATGATACCCGAAATGTCATATAATTATCCCGGATTTACAACCCAGGGCACGAAAGCAATGATTCTGCCTAAAGCAATCAGTTCGTAGACACATAACAATTTGTTTTATTACACTTGTATTTTCTTCAATTCTTATTTAGTCTTAAAATAGTATTACAAGAAAATTTAACAAAATGTTAAAAAAGATTATCCGTAGTCTCACCATTCTTATAAAACTGTTTTATTTTCTAAGCATCCTGCTGGTTCCCTTGTATATATGTGAATGTGTACACAGTTGTCATTAAAACATGCATATAATTTTACATTTTTTTAAAAAACTTCACATTACAATTTTCATTTTCCCTTTTCCAAAAAGTGCATAATCACCCATCCCTCCTCACTAAAGGACCGATAATCTGTTCTAGAAAATAGAAGAGGTGTCAGCACCTGGGACTTAGGGTCATAGAGATTAGGATTGGAAACCCAGTTCACTTTTTCCTAGATGAGTAAATTTGGGCAAGTTAGTTAAACCTCAGGCTTTTTGTAATACGGAATAATAGTACTTATTTCTTGGGAGGTAGAAATAAGATATAAACTTTGTAAAATGTATATTTCCTAGCTAAATGCTTGATATATGGTAGCAATTATTATTATTATCAGTCACTATACCAGAGGCACAGTTTTATTTATTCATTTATTTAAAAATATTTATTAAAGGTTTACTATACACCAGACACTATGTTAAGTACTGAAAAACTCAATTCCTGCCTGATAGCAGCTTTCAGTTTATTGCGGGTTGTAGTTGTATAGATAGGTAATTGCAATAAAGTATACTGTTGGTATCTCTTTCTCTCCCGCTTCCCACTTACTGACACCCTGGTTTTTATGCCGCCTTCACTGGTTAGCTTCTGGGCCTTTGCGTATTTCCTCAGAGTCAGCTTATTACAGGTCAAGGGCCCACTAGGTTTAACCTGGACACTTTTTCTGCGAGTATTTCCATTACCAAAGGTGCCTCTGTGATGCTAAGAGCAGGGAGTGTCATCAGGCTCCTAGCTGCCGAACCCCAGTTCAGCCACTAGTTACATAGGAGACTTTGAGAGAGTTCCTTGACCTCTCCAGGCCTCAGTTTCCTCAAGTCCTCATCGGATGGGTACAACACCTGCCCCATGGGGTAATGGTGAGTGTTAAATGAGGTAGTCCATATGATGCTTCTGGCACAGAAGCATCATAGTTAACACTAAGCGAATGGAAACTGCTTTTATAGTCAGCTATAATGTTACGATGCTGAATAATCACTGGCTTCCTCTCATCCGGGCATTGCTTTTTTGGGGAATTTTTTAAAAGTGTGGCTTATGAAATGCTAGTGCCTTGAGAGATAACAAACAAAGTGTACCACCTCCCCAAAAGAAACCCGAGATGAGATGTGTTCGGCAGGTGCTCCTTTAACTTGGCCTCCTTCATGCCCTGCATTCTTTCTCAAGTTTATGCTTCTCTGTTGATCTGAGGCAACTCCAGTCCGGTTTCATCCCCACGGGTCTGCTAAACATCCCCCACTACAGTCTGGCCACATCTGCCGTTGGCTTTGCGGACTGTAACGGGCACGCTGGATGCATTTTGCAGATACATCTAGTCGTAGCCCGTGACTAGTGCCTACCCACTACAGCCTGCTCCTGGCCTGACAGACCGTCTCAGTGTCCATCTGCTCCTCCGCCTGATGGGCAGTTGTTTTGGTTTTTCAAATTTCTACTTCTGATGTTTTAGGTAGAATAGAAGAGCTAGGCAGAGTATCCACAGGGAGTTGAATCCCCTGGGAGCCCTTTTCACCATGCTGTTTTGCCTAGGCAGGATCTACGCTTCCTGTTTGCTAATCCCTCTGCTTTCCACATGAACACTGCAGGTAGTTACGATTATACAAGGCTAGTATTTCAGTCTACAGGTGCTTTCCAAAGTGTGTCCTCATGCTATACACACACATGTATTTTTTCTATTGAGCAAATTTCACATAATATAAAATATACCATTTTAACCACTTTAAAGTATACGATTCAGTGGCTTTTAATACATTCACAATGTTGTGCAACCATCACCACTGTCTAGTTCCAGAACATTTTCATAACCCCAAAAGGAAGCAGTCACTTCCCACTCCTTACTTCTCCCAGTCCCTGGCAATTATGCTTTGCTTATTCTGGATATTTCATGTAAAAGGAATCCTACAATATGTGACCTTTTGAGTCTGGCTTCTTTAAGTAAACATAATGTTTTCAAGGTTCATCCATGTTATAGCATGTATCGTTTCTTTTTATGGATGAACAATATTCCATTGTATAGATACACCATGTTTTGTTTATATATTCGTTGTTGATGGATATTTTGAGTTGTTTCCATTTTTTGGCTATTGTGAATAGTGCTGCTATGAACATTTATGTATAAGTTTTTGTTTGAACACCAGTTTTGGGTACATACCTAGGAATAGAATTGCTGGGTCATGTTCCATGATATCTTACTTAAGTATTTTCTAATCATTAATTAGGTTTGCTAAATTCACAAAATTAAAATCTTACATATGTAATGTAATCTCCTGATATTCCAGAGTGCTTAAAAAAAAAAAAGTTTGGTTATATTGTTCTGCTGGATCTCAAATTTTTATTCTGGAAACATTTTCTGGGAGAAGAAATATCCTGCATTGAAGTAAGATCTGTGTTACTTAAAACTACAATAACAAAAGGAATTCACATAAAACATACTATCCAAAGAGACTACTGTACCTACAAAGTATTGGTGAAAAAATTATACAGCTTTTGAAGTCCAAAAGAATAGTTCAATTCTGCCTGGTTTACTGTAGGGTATGAAAAATAAAATGTTAAATCTTTTCCTTTTGTAATTCTGAACTGGCTGGCAATCTTCATTTTGCTGTTCTGCCCTCCAACAAGCTGATGAAAAGATGAGAAAAATGGGTGGAAATTGGGATTTGAATCACCTCCTAATTGTTTTACTCGGTTCAAATGGCCATAGTTACCATACACACATTTTTCTCCACGCTGTAATTCCAGATGATATAAAACAGTCATCTTTTGAAAGGATTTCCTCTATTTTTCTTTCCAGAAATAAATTGGCAAATGGTCTTCTACATCCACACTTGCATTTTGTTATTGGTTTTTAAACCTAAATCAAACTCTCTTCATGAAGCTTGACTTTATCTGCTTAGTGGAGATTGAATCTTACAGCCACCAAATACAAGCTGTTGACAAAATAGCATTCCTGTGTGCTGAGGCAAATGACTATGT
>RJWJ010027951.1:0-21789 GCA_004363605.1 Indri indri
TATGCGGGGTCTTCTCTGGTTCCATACGAAGCGTAGAATTAATTTTTCTACATCTGTGAAGAATGATGTTGGTATTTTAATAGGGATTGCATTGAACCTGTAGATTACTTTAGGTAGTATAGACATTTTAACAATGTTGATTCTGCCGACCCACGAGCATGGTATGGTTTTCCACCTATTTACGTCTTCTGCTATTTCCCTCCTCAGTGTCTCATAGTTCTCCCTGTAGAGGTGTTTTACCTCCTTAGTTAGATATATTCCTAGATATTTTATTTTCTTTGTTGCTATTGTGAAGGGAATTGAATCTTTGATTTGGTTTTCTGTATGACTGCTGTTGGCGTATATGAAAGCCTCTGATTTGTGTGTATTGATTTTGTATCCTGAAACTTTACTGAATTCATTTATCAGTTCCAGTAGCCTCTTGGTTGAATCTTTGGGGTTTTCTAGATATAATATCATGTCATCAGCAAATAGTGAGAGATTGATCTCTCCTGTTCCCATTCGTATGCCTTTAATTCCGCTCTCTTGCCTGATTGCTGTGGCCAGGACTTCCAGCACTATGTTGAACAAAAGTGGAGATAGTGGGCAACCTTGTCTGGTTCCACTTCTAAGTGGGAATGCTTTCAATTTTTCCCCATTCAGTATGATGTTGGCTGTGGGTTTGTCATAAATGGCTTGTATCATTTTTAGGTAAGCCCCGTTTATACCTATTTTGTTAAGTGTTCTTATTCTAAAAGGGTGTTGAATTTTGTCAAATGCCTTTTCTGCGTCGACTGAGAGTATCATACAGTTTTTGCTTTTGCTTCTGTTTATGTGGTGAATTATGTTTATAGATTTGCATATGTTGAACCATCCCTGAATCCCTGGAATGAAGCCCACTTGGTCATGGTGGATTATTTTCTTAATAAGCTCCTGGATTCGGTTAGCTAGAATCTTGTTGAGAATTTTTGCATCTATATTCATAAGGGAAATTGGTCTGTAGTTTTCTTTTTTTGATGCATCCTTTCCTGGTTTTGGTATCAGAGTTATGTTGGCTTCATAAAACGTATTGGGGAGGAGTCCATCCTTCTCGATGTTGTGGAATAATTTGTGCAGGATGGGCACCAGTTCTTCTTTGTAGGTGTGGTAAAATTCGGGTGTGAAACCATCTGGTCCGGGACTTTTCTTTTTTGGGATGTTTTTTATTGCTGTTTCAATTTCATTCCTTGATATTGGTCTGTTCAGGAATTCTATTTCTTCCCCGTTGAGCCTAGGGAGGCTGTGTGTTTCTAAAAATTTGTCCATTTCCTCCACGTTTTCCCGTTTGTGTGCATAGAGATTTTTGTAATATTCATAAAGTATATCTTGAATCTCCTTGGCATCGGTTGTAACTTCTCCTTTTTTTTCCTGAGGGAGCATATCAGAGATATTTCTTTTCTGTTTTTCGTGAGTTTAGCCAGGGGTGTGTCAATTTTGTTTACTTTTTCCAAGAACCAGCTTTTTGTTTTATTAATCTTCCATATGGTTTCCCTGTTGCCAATTTCATTAAGCTCTGATTTGATCTTAATAATTTCCCTTCTTCTGCTGGGTCTGGGGTTGGTCTGTTCTTCCTTTTCCAGATCTTTGAGTCAATTCATTAGGTTGTCTGTTCGTGTTCTTTTTGACTTTTGGATATAAGCATTTATGGAGATAAACTTTCCTCTCAGGACTGCTTTGGCTGTGTCCCACAGATTTGGGTAACTTGTGTTACCTTTCTCATTTAGTTCAAAGAATCTTTTGATTTCCATTTTTATTTTGTCATTTATGAAGGAATCGTTCAGCAGGGAGTTGTTTAGTTTCCATGACTTTGTGTAGAGATGAGCGTTTCTGCTGGGGTTGATTTCTATTTTTATAGCACTGTGATCTGAGAAGATGCATGGTATAATTTCTATTTTTTTAAATTTTTTGAGGCTTTCTTTGTGTCCTAGTATATAGTCAATTTTAGAGAAGGTCCCATGAGCTGCTGAGAAGAATGTATATTCTGTGGTTTTTGGGTTGAATGTCCTGTATATGTCAGTCAGCCCCATTTGTTCTAAGGTTCTGTTTAAGTCCATAATTTCTTTGTTAATTTTCTGATTGGAGGATCTGTCCTGTGCTGTCAGTGGGATGTTGAAATCTCCGACTATAATGGTGTTGCTGTTCATCAAATTATTTAGGTTAAGTAAAGTTTGCTTTATGAATCTGGGTGCACCTAGGTTGGGTGCATACATATTTAGAATTGTTATGTCTTCCTGTTGAAGTGTACCCTTCACCATTATATAGTGGCCCTCTTTGTCTTTCATTACTTTTGTTGATTTGAAAACTAAGTCGTCTGAGATCAAAACTGCTACACCAGCCTTCTTTTGGCTTCCATTTGCTTGAAATATTGATTTCCACCCCTTTACATTGAGTCTAAATGCATCCTTGCTGGTTAGATGCATTTCCTGAAGACAGCAGATACCTGGCTTGTATTTTTTTTTTATCCATTCAGCCAATCTATGTCTCTTGAGAGGTGAGTTCAAGCCATTCACATTTATTGAAAGAACTGGTAAATGGGTAAATTGTTCATCAAACTGTTGAGTTGCTTTTTGTTGCTTTGTTTTCTCTCTTGAGCCATTGTGGATTCTAGCCTCGGAGCTTTAGCTTTTGAGTGGTTTTGCATCCGTGAGTGTTTATTGTGCTGCTCCTCGTGTAATTCAGCTTTGAGTACTTCTTGGAGAGCTGGTCTTGGTGAATTCCCACAGACTTTGTTTGTCTGAGAATGTCTTTATTTCTCCTTCATATATAAAACTTAGTTTTGCAGGGTACAGAACTCTAGGCTGGGCATTATTCTGTTTCAGAAGAGTGAGAATGGGGCCCCAGGCTCTTCTTGCTTGTAGGGTTTCAGTTGAGAAGTCTGAAGTTATTCTGATGGGCTTTCCTTTGTATGTTACTTGTTTCTTTTGCCTTACCACTTGCAGAAGGGCCTCTTTAGTGGCTATTTTGGTCAATCTGATGACTGCGTGACGTGGTGTCTTTCTGTTTGCATTGAATCTCCCTGGGGTCCGCTGCGTTTCTTGTATCTGTATATCTAGATTTGTAGCAAGGCCTGGGAAATTCTCCTCTATTAAATCTTCAAATGGGTTATCCAGGCCTTGCGTGGTTTCTTCTTCATTTTCCGGAAGACCGATCAATCGCAGGTTAGGTTTTTTTAGATAGTCCTGCATTTCCTGTAAACTTGCTTCTGTTTTCTTTATTTTCTGCTCAATCTCTCTGACTGACTTATTCATTTGGAAGGAGCTGTCTTTGATCTCTGAGATTCTTCCTTCTGTTTGGTCTACCCTGTTCTTGAGGCTTTCCACAGTGTTTTGAGGTTCTGTGAATAAGCCCTTTATTTCCAGGAGTTTGGTTTGATTTTTCTTTAATATTTCAATTTCTTTAGTGAATTTTTCTTCCAACTCCTGGATTTTTTTTGTGGTTTCCCTGTGATGGTTATCCATTTTTCCTTGCATATCATTGAGCTTACTTACAATCCATGTTTGGAATTCTTCTTCTGTCATTTTAGTATTCTGGACCTGGTTAGTGTTCATTGGTAGAGAGCTGGTGTTCCTCTTTGGGGGTGTGCTTTCCATTTGATTTTTCATGCTTCCAGAAATCTTTCGCTGGGTCCTTCCCATCTGGGTCCGCTGTTACTTTTGTTTTGTTCTGCCACCAGAGGGAGCTGCTAGTTTGTTGTCCAGGGTTCTCTTGATGGGAGGGGTTACTTCGGGAGCTTGTTTGGTCCCTTGCTGGGGTTTTTATTCCCTAGTCGTGGGTTTCTCTGTTGGTAGCTGACCGGAGGTGGAAATGCAATCCTACTGGATGACCTGAATGGGTCTGGCAAGGAAAGTCAATGGGCTGTCAGCTATTGGTCAGTGCCAAGGCCCCAGGAACTGGCGCTTGTCGCAGAGGGGGAGAGGGGTTTTATGTCTTGCTGCTGCAAGCTCACAGGCCCTGCCAAGGATGCTGGCCAGGGGGACGGGCTGGCTCACCCGTCTGCCCAACACCCCAACACCTTCAGCTTCCACAGGCATCTTCCCCTTTCAGCTGGGGAGGCACTCAGAATTCACCGCTCAATTAATTGGGCCTGGCTGATTAACTTTAAGTCCTGGAAGGGCCAAGCTGGTTGCAAGGGCTCCCAGGCTCGGGGAAAGAAGCCGATCCACACTGTACTGTACTGAGACCTGCTGTAGGCCCTGAGCTGGCATTGGCCCGCCCCCAGGGCTCTGGCTCCAGAGGGAGCCACTCAGGGGCTAGGAGGTACCCAATCAGGGAGTCACTCGGGTCACCAGGGTGTCCCACCATCTCCTTTATGTCTCCCTCCCCCAATCTCATGCCAGACCAGCAATAGCTCTCACTCCTACTGGCCCACCCTGAGCAGTCCCAATTGCCAGCGGCAGTTTCCAGGTTAGAGTCCTCTACTCAGTAATCACCTCCCCATTCAGGACCCCCCCGGGTGCCAGAGACCAGCTTCCTGACTCCTAACTGCCTCCGGCGGTAGCCCAGACCAGCTCCTCCCCTGGCGAGTGCAGTTCTGACGGAGCTCCGGGAAGTTCAAGTTGCTTCCAGCTCGTATCCCCTCACTGCTGGGCCCCACGTTTCCTGACACAATTCTACATCCACTTCACACAAGCCCCTGCCTCTCGGTGGGCTTGTAAGTCTGTGAGGAAGCTAGACTGTCTCGTGAGGGACTTATCCCGGTGCGCTTACTGACCCGGCTGGCGCCGCCGTCTCATGCTCCACTCTCCATTGTCTGTCCGCACTTTCCTGGTTTTGCATTCCAATCTCCCATTCGCCTTATTCTTTTTTTAAAAGGCAATACTGGGAAAACAAATTTACATTAAAGTTTAGCATTTCTTTTTTATGTTATACCATGTTTTCCTTTCAATTTCTTATTTTCGTTTCAATTTACTTTGAGAAGTGTTTTGTTTATTTCATAATCTTATTAGAAAGAAAATGATGAAAGCCCATAGATCATGTGTCTGAGGTCTACAGCTGAGTATAATGATCAGCATTGAATGGATCAGAGTTGACTAGATTGAAGGAACAAGAACAAATCATAACTGTGTGATGCCGTCAGTCATGGCTAGGCTTTCTCAGTGTAAAAGGTTAGACTATTTCTCAATATAACCATACTACTGTGTCCATAGAGCAAACTTACTTCACGTTTCTTCCTTTCTAGCATTTAGAGCCACAAAAAATCTGTTTGAAAGTTACTTGTTTCACTAAACATATAATATAAATTTCAGAGCTGCAAAATGCTTTTGATTGTGACACACACACAAAAAAACTCTCCTAAGAATTCAACAGAAATCTGTTTATAATTCTTTCTTGTTAAAAAAAGAAAGAAGATGAAGAATGTAGTGAGCAAGTAAAGTCATATATGTGGTATATATTTTAGACTTTATAAACTCATAGCTGAAGGGAAATTCATTCAGTCTGCTTTGCTGTTGAAAACATATACAACTTATTGCAAATTACAATTTTTATTTCATATAACTTGACATGGTTAGAAGGTTTGAAGCAAATTTTGTGGACACTAGCACAACTTAAAAATGAGCAAAGCAAAAACAAGAAACGCCTGGGTTCCATTTGTATCCTTGTCAGGCTGTTATAATGTATATAATGAGGTCAGCTTGGTCCATACTCAATAAATTTTGCTATAATCATAAAATAAGACAAAGAAGGATTCAGAAAAAATTTTAAGAACTGCAAATTTTATTACATATTTCTTTGCTTTCCATTGTAATTTCTCTTCATTTAATGTTTTTAAGCCTAGCTAGTTTTTTAAAAAAATTAACATAAAATTTACCTTTCCAACAATTTCCAAGTTTACAGTCCAATATTGTCAACCACATGCACATTGTTGCGCAACAGATTCCCAGGATCACCCCCCCCCCACAACCCCACCATGACTGAAACTCTATACCCACAGAAAGACTCCCTACCTCCCCCTCCCCCAGCCCCTGCACACCACCATTTTACTTTGTGTCTATGAGTTTGACTACTTTAAATCCTTGGTAAGTAGAATCACAAAACGTCTGTTTTTTTGTGACTTTTTAAAATTTCATTTAGCATAATGTTCTTAGGTTTCATTCACATTGTAGTGTACGATGGGGTTTCTTTCTTTTTAGAGCCTGAATAATCCATTGTATGTATGTATTGTATTTTCTTTATCCATTTATCTATCAATGTACATTTAGGTTGCTTCCACTTTTGTAGTGTGAATAACTCTCATCATGTAATTTTAATTTTAGCTGAAAATTGTCAATTGTTCCATCTCCAATCTACCCACATTCTTATTTTGTTTTCCTTATTTTAGTTTTTGACAAAATGTTGAAGATGTGCATGTGTGCTCACTTAATGTTCGCTATGTGTACTTTTCCTACTCAATGCAGATACAGCTGTAGATAATAAGATACTCCTGTTCCAGTTGAAATAGTACAGTGGGTTGATAAATAATGGAATGCTGTCTGTCATTGCAGGATGAGTCTGCTCCAGCTGACAGACAATGTAAGCCAGAGGTGGCCCAGGCTACTTACTCAACATCAGCTGTTCCAGGCTCGCAGGAGGTGTTGTACATCAACGGCAATGGGACCTACAGTTACCATAGTTACAGAGGGCTAGGAGGGGGACTGCTAAATCTGAATGATGCTTCCAGTAGTGGTGAGTCTTTATTATAGATTGCTTTTTTTGTGGGTTCATTTGGGAGTGGTGAATTTTCTAAATCTGAGAGAAGAAAATGGATGATATATTGTTATGGGCAATAGTTGATGCCAATCTGCTAAAAACTAGACCATTTAGTACATAAATGTCTCCCTACATGGATATCTCCCACTTCTATACTGTTTTTGCAAGTAGCAGAACTATTATGCAATTGAATGATTGTTTTATGCTTAAAAAAAAAAAGAAATCTCAACTAGAGAAATAGCGAAGTTTTTTTTCCAAATAGTGATACATTCTGCCCCCAAAGCTGTAATGTCTGTTCACCAAGAATAATGACATACTATCTCAGTGTCCAAAGAGGTTTTTGACATGGAAAATTTGAGGCACCAGGAACTTTACTGACTTGATAAAACATACACAGTCATAACTAAGAGCATACAAAATGAAACAACACATGGAGACAACTCATGGCTCTCCAGACAGTAGTCTGTCAGTGACAATGGCATGATCTATCAGCAGTGGTGTTCTAGAGGCAGCCTGTACTGGCTCTTGGTTGGTAAATTTTAGGGATTTTTTTTAACTTTTACACCAGGATGAATTCCAAATGAATCAGAAATTTAAATGTATAATGTAAAGCCATACATGTCTTAGGGGGAAAAAAAAAATGAATGGCCAAATTTCTTATAACTGGGTGGTAAGAAAAACTTTCCTAACTCTACTTAAATTCCAGGGAAACATTAGTTCCATTATGAACACACACAAATACATACACACACACACACACACACACACACACACACACAACTTTGGGCTGACAAAAAAAAAACACCGTAAGAAAACTAAATAGATAACAAACTGGAAAAATTATTAGCTGCTTGTACTACAAAGAGTTAATAGTCAGAAGAAGAAATGTGAACCAAATCATGTAATAAAAGGCTAGAAATATAAATACACAATTCCCAGAAAAGGCAATGCAAGCGTCACTTAAATATTTGTGAAGTTGTTCAACATCACTCATTCTGAATAAGAGAAATGTAGTTTTTTCCCCATCGGATTAGCAAAAATCCAAATGTTTAACATAAAATTTTTCTTGACAAGAGAGTGGGTAAAGAGATACTATCATACATTGCTTGCAGAAATGCAAAAAGTTAGAATGGAACTTGATAATATCTAGAAAAATTAAATATGCATTTACTACTTGACCCAGCAATCTTTCTGTTAGGAATCTATCTCAAAGACACACTGATTAAGGTACAAAAAGAGATACCTGCAAGACTATTCATTGCAGTGTTATTTATAAATGC
Organism: Indri indri; assembly: GCA_004363605.1. Lineage (NCBI taxonomy): Eukaryota > Metazoa > Chordata > Mammalia > Primates > Indriidae > Indri > Indri indri. The sequence goes on from RJWJ010027951.1 coordinate 7,986, forward strand.
AAAACAAAAAGTGTTACCAATAAAAATGCCCCTCAATAGATGGCTGTTTGATTAAATTATAGTGCATCCAAAGAAGAGAGTAGCATACAACTATAAAAAGTAATGGGGAATATCTTTATATACCATTATATAGTGATCTCCAGGCGGTGAAAAGTCCTTATAGAATGACAATATTTATGAAAGAAGGATTTATATAAATGGAAGCATAAACTATAATTTTTAAAAAAGTTTACATAGGAGTGGGAGTGGGGAGAGAACTGTAGCATGAATACTCTGAATATATTTGTTCCTGATACTTTGTTTTATAAATTTAACTTTGGAACAAATTACATATTTACATAATTATGAAACTGTTTTTGAGAATCCTTAAAATTGAAAGAGAAATGATACAAATGAGCTTTAACTGTTTAATGAGTTGTTGGCATATCCACATAGAGAGGAACTTTTCCAAGTGATTTCAAAAATCATAATTTGACTCCATAAGCATTCAACCCAGTGATAAAACCCGAAACTATATTTGGTAATCATATTATTATTTGGAGACTGTGGTCTGTGTATTTTCTTTAAAAGCAAACTTGCAATTTTGTTGGTGTCAGTGAATGGTGGGATTTTCAGCAGAGGTCAAGGTAGATACACAGATAAAATCAAGAGGTTTAGGCAAAAACTTCATAATCTTGTATTTGAATTGGCAGTATCAATGGGAATTTATAATGTATTTTTTGTTTTTTTAAAAAACAATAACCGCTTCCTATCTCTTTACTGAAAATGCCTGAAAACAAAGACTGATTTGAATTTGAAATTTTGAATTAGGCTTAGGACTTTTATTATATTTTGTGAGAAAGTACATTACTAGTGTGAATGAGTTTATATGCTAGGAATTCACTCACCTTTACAACACTGGAAATAGGCTTCAAGAGTCTTCAGGAGTGTTTTTCTGCAAGGCTGGGGCTCCTTGGTTTGCCCGCAAATTAAAGGTCCTCTAAGGACAGAATCACTGAGCTGTAGGCTTTATGAATTGCTTCCCCCTACTCCGCCCCCCCCAAAATAATTGTTCCTCAGATGGAAGAGAAAAAAGAAAGAAGCTATTTTAGAAAGAAATTAACTTTCAGGTGTATATTCAGCTTTTCAAATGCTAGTGAACTTTCTCAGCTGTTTTTAAGTCCTCTTTTTATTTGGATAGCAAATGAGCAGGGAAGACCAACTCCAAGACTGGAAAAGGAAAACACAAACAAAAGCTAAAGATTCTTTTAGTCTATAAATCTAGAAACTGTAACATATCTTTTTTAATGTTTTAAGTAAGAAGTAACAACTTAACCACCAAATCACAAAATTTGGGGGGTAAAGTGTATTCACTTAAGATTTTATTGACACAAACCTTGTTGTCAGCTAGATTTTTAAAAATCATTTATTATTCATTTATTTAATATCAACCAACTTACTGAATGAAATCCAGATTGAAAAGGAAGAAGGGAAACTATTTTTATTCACAAATGATATTTTCTTGCATACAGAAAATCCCAAGGGGTTCACTCAATTAGAACTAATAAATGAACTCAGCAAGGTTGCAGGACACAAATATACAAAAATCAACTGCATTACCACTTATTGAATCTTCGTGATGCTTCTGTGTAGTGTTCACTTAATCCTTACACAGTCCTATGAGGTATGCTCTGCAATTTGGGGGATAATTTTTATGAAATTGAATTTGCCCCCACTTTAAAAAAATAATGCCTAGACACTAATTCCTTTCTTTGTAACATAACTGAATACTATTCTGTGAGGTTGAGAGTAGTTGAGTGACTTGCCCAAAGTCCCTCTTCTAATAAAGGGTGGGGACAGGATTTGAACACAGCCATTCTGACATCAGAGGCCACATTCTAAATTACTGACTTATCTCAGTGTCTGTGGAACTAAGTGCTAAAGTGTTAGTCCCTAGTTGTTGCTGCTAATCTACTTTCTGTCTCCATAAATTCTCCTATTCTGAACATTTCATATAAATGAATGAATCATACAGTACGTGGTCTATTGTGTCTGGCTTCTTTCACTTAGCACGATGTTTTCTATGTTCATATATGTTTAACATGATCAATACTTTATTTTTTATTTCCAAGTATTAATAATAATCCATTTTATGGATATGCCATATTTTGTTGAGCCATTCAATGATAGGGTGCACTTGGGTTTTTGCTACTTTGGGGTTATTATAAATAATGCTGCCATAAAAATTGCTGTACAAGTTTGCATGTACCTGTGTTTTCAATTCTCTTGGGTACATACATTGGGGTGGAATTTATGGTTCATACATATGATTACTCTATTTAACATTTTGAAAAAATACCACAATGGATATCAGATGTGTTTCCATTTACTTCAATCTTTTAAACTTACTTTCAACTATGTCTTGTAGTATTTACAGTAAAACCTTGCACATTTAGTTAATATTATTGCTGTTTCACTTTGTTGATGTTATTATAAATGGAACGCTTTCCTTAATTCCATATTTGGATTGTTTATTAAGAGCTTATAAAAGTGCAGTTGATTTTTGTATATTTGTGTCCTGCAACGTTGCCGAGCTCATTTATTAGTTCTAATTAAGTGAACTCCTTGGGATTTTCTATATGCAAGAAAATATCATTTGTGAATAGAAATAGTTTTCCTTCTTCTTTTTCAATCTAGATTTCATTTATTTGTTTTCTTCCTTAGTAGTCCTGCAGAGAACCTCCAGTAAAATGTTGGGTAAGAGTAATGATAGTGAATATTCTTATCTTGTTCCTGATCTTAGAGGGAATGATTCAGTCTTTCACCATCAAATACAATGTTTGTAATTTTTTTAATACATGCCATTTATTAGACTGAGGAACTTAGAAAGGTCCTTTTTATTCCTAGTTTGTTGTGTATTTTTTTTTTATCATGTAAAGGTGTTGAATTTTGATGTATGCTTTTGATGCATCTATTGAGATTATAATGTGGTTTTTGTTCTTCATGATGTGATAATTGCATTAATTAATTTCTTGATGTTAACTCAATCTTGTATTTCTGGGATAAATTCCACTGGCGTAAGGCATATAATTATTTTTACATATTTCTGCTTTAAGTGTGCTAATATTTTGATGAAGATTTCAGGGTCCATATTCATAGGAAATAATTGGCCTGTATTTTTCTTTTTGGTGATGTCTTTGGTTTTGGTGTCAGGCTAGCTCTGGCCTCATAAAATGAGCTGAGAATTAATCCCTCTTTGTCTATTTTTTCAAAGAGTTTGTAAAGTATTAATATTAATTCTTTAAATGTTTGATAGAATTCAGCAGTGATGCCATCTGGGCCTGGGCTTTTCTTTTCTGACTAATTTTGAAAACTAACACAATCTCTTCAATTGTTATAGGTGTACTTACATTATCTATTTCTTCCTGTGTCAGTTTAGGTAGTTTATGCATTTCTAGGAATTTTACCATTTCACCTAAATTATCTAATTTATTAACAAACAATTGTTCATCTTCTTCCTTCATCATCCTTTTTATTTTCGAAAGGTCAGTGGTGATAATTTCTTATTCTAGTAATTTGAGTGTTCTCCCTTTGCTTCTTGGCAAGTTAATTTTGTGCATCTTGCAAAGAATAAGGTTTTGGTTTCATTGGTTTTCTTTCTTTTTTATTTTCTATAACTTACTCCTTTATGCTTCACTCAGTATTTTCTTTATTGTGCTTATATTAGGTTTAGTTTGCTCTTATTTTTCAGTGTTTTCAACTGGAAAGTTAGAATACAGTTGGTCCTTTGTATCCACAGGTGCTACATTCACGAATTTAACCACAGATCAAAATTTTTCAAAAAATAAAAACTAACAAATAATACAAATAAAAATACAGCATAACAACTATTTACATAACATTCACATTAAGTATTGTGAGCAATCTAGAGATGATTTAAAGTGTATGGAACACTAGCTGGGGAGGAGCCAAGATGGTGGACGAGAAAAGCCACCAGTCAGAGTGTCTCTGCAAAAAAGACGAATTTTAGAAGAAAGAGAAAAAAAATAAGCTAGCAAAGAAACATAGATCGGGTAAGGGTCTGAAGGAAGGGTGCCTGAAACTACAAGAGACTCCATGGGAAGACGTTGCGGAGGAGAACTGGAAGGAGAAAGGTCCCGAGAGGCTTGGAGACCAGTGACAATGGTAGGTGGAGCGGTTAACTTCCCCCTCCCTTGCATCTCAGACTGTTGGTGGGCTCCTGAGTGGCTGGAGAGACCTGCCAACACCAGCCCTGAGACGGCTGCCACCAGTGAGCAGTGGCCTCTTGCAGACTCAGTGCCAGGCTCCCAGCCCCCTCGGGGCACCTCCACGGGTGCAGACCCAAGCCTATTGGCAGATGCCATACTACTCCATTCTCTCCTTCCCCCTCCCTACCCGTGGGTGCCCAGAGAGATAATTTAGCCATCACACAGAGTCATCTCCAATGAACGGGACCTTTCCTTTTTGGGGCTCTACAGCAGACAGAGGGGTACTCAGACTGCGAGTTCCCTACCTGCCAGCCCTCCCAGGTGCTACTTGCCTGGGGACTCCAGGAGAGCAGGGCAAATCCCAAGGGGGAGTGAAATCGATCCAGCTTGGGCACCCTGTAGGTGATTCAAGACCACCACCCCTCCCCCTGGCAGAGTCAGGGATTGATCTCCAGGGACCAGGGGACAGGCCTGCAGACCAGACCTCGTACAGCCAGGTCAGCATCGCACTGACCCAGGGCACAGAAGAGAGACCTGTGAAAGAGCCGACTGAGGAGTGTGTGCCTTCAGGGGCAGATCAGCGTGCCTGAGTGGCAGCCCTCCTCCCAAAAGAGGGCTCTGCACCCAGCTCAGGCTACGATCTGTGTATGGAACTTCCCAGCCCACATCACAGCCAGGGGAGATCCATCAGCCTGAGGTCCCGATTGCTGGCAGAGGCCTGGGAGAGGCCACGGAGAGGGGGAAAGTGGAGGGGAGTGAGACCTTCTCCAGAGTGTGGGTCTTGGACAGCCCCACCCACCAAGCCCAGACTTTCAGCTGAGTGGAGCCATTTCAGCCCCTCCCAGCAGCTTTGCACAGAAACAAAGAGCAGACCTTTGACCCTGCTAATAACAGTTCTGAAGCCTGAGGGCAGGCTTACCCAACCCAGCCCCACCCAGACTCACTCCCTGCCAGTCCTGCCTTGACTGAGGTGGAGAATAAGGACACACATGGAAATCCCAGGACCCCACCCACCACCTGAGGCACAAGAGGGCCTCTCTAGAGGAATAAGAGCTAGCTACAGGACCCCAAAACAGCACTGAAGCTCGCTCCTACCTGCAAGTGCCACCTACTGACAGGGAGGTCATCCTGCACACCCTTTTACTGCATCTACTGATTCATCATAAAAGGTATGGTCAAATCTCACGAACAAACACCACCTCAGAGACTAAACAGGGTGTGTCGTTATCCAAATGAAACTCTAAAGGCAAGAAGGAACAACTGATCCAGATGGGAAGGAACCAGCGAGAGAACTCTGGAAGTATGAAGACTCAAATGGAAAGCACACCCCCAAAGAGGAACAACAGTTCCCCAGCAATGGATATTAACCAAATACAGAACACTAAAATGAAAGAAGAAGTATTTCAAACATAGATTGTAAGAAAACTGAATGATATGCAAGAAAAAATGGATGACCACCACAAAGAAACCACAAAGAAAATCCAGGACTTGGAAGAAAAATTCACTAAAGAAATTGAAATATTAAAAATCAAACCAATATCCTAGAAATGAAGGACTTATTCAGGGAACTACAAAACACCGTGGAAAGCCTCAAGAACAGGGTAGATCAAACAGAAGAAAGAATCTCAGAGATTGAAGAAAACGCCTTCCAATTAAATAAGTCAGTCACAGAGATCGAACAGAAAATTAAGAGAAAAGAAATAAGCCCACAAGAAATGTGGGATTATGTGAAAAAACTGAACCTGAGGGCTATAGGGGTTCCAGAAGGTGAAGAAGAAAACACTCAAGGGCTGCATAAGCTATTTGATGAATTAACAGAGGAGAATTTCCCAGGCCTTGCTAAAAATCTAGATATACAGGTACAAGAAGCTGAATGGACCCCAGGGAGATTCAATGCAAAAAGGAAGACACCACATCACGCAGTCATCAGATTGACCAAAATAGCCACTAAAGAGGCCCTTCTATGAGCTGTAAGGTGAAAGAAACAAGTAACATACAAAGGAAAGCCCATCAGAATAACTCCATATTTCTCAAATGAAACCCTACAAGCAAGAAGAGACTGGGGCCCCATTCTCACTCTTCTGAAACAGAATAGTGCCCAGCCTAGAATCTCGTACCCTGTTAAACAAAGTTTCATAATTGAAGGAGAAGTAAAGACATTCTCAGATAAGCAAAGACTGAGGGAATTCACCAAGACAAGACAAGCTCTCCAAGAAGTACTCAAAACAGAATTACACAAGGATCAGCACAATAAACACTCAGGAATGTGAAACCACTCAAAAGTTAAAGATCAAAGGCTAGATTCTACAATGGCTCAAGAGAGAAAACAAAGCAACAAATTGCAACCCAACAGAATGAACAGTAATTCACCCCACTTATCCGTTCTCTCAGTAAATGTGAATGGTTTGAACTCCCCTCTCAAGAGACATAGACTGGCCGAATGGATAAAAAAAAAAAAAAAAGCCAAGCATCTGCCATCTCCAGGAAATGCATCTAACCTGCAAGGAGGCATTTAGACGCAAAGTAAAGGGGTGGACATCAATATTTCAAGCAAATGGAAGCCAAAAGAATGCTGGTGTGGCAGTTTTGATCTCAGACAACTTGGTTTTTAAATCAACAAAAGTAATGAAAGACAAAGGGGGTCACTATATAATGGTGAAGGGTACAGTTCATCAAGAAGACATAACAATTCTAAATATGTATGCACCCAACTTAGGTGCACCCAGATTCATAAAGCAAACTCTATTTGATCTAAACAAATTGATAAACAGCAACACCATAATAGTCAGAGACTTCAACACCCCACTGACAACACAGGACACATCCTCCAAACCGAAAATTAACAAAGAAATAATGGACTTAAGCAGAACTCTAGAACAAATGGGCTGGACTGACATTTAGAGGACATTCTACCCCAAAACCACTGAATACACGTTCTTCTCTTCAGCTCATGGGACATTCTCTAAGATTGACCATGTTCTAGGACACAAAGCGTGTCTCAAAAAATTGAAAAAAAATAGAAATCATACCCTGCGTCTTCTCAGATCGCAGTCGAATAAAAACAGAAATCAACCCCAACAGAAACTCTCATCTGTACACAAAGTCTTGGAAATTAAACAACCTTCTGCTGAATTATCACTTCATAAATGAGGAAATAAAGATGGGAATCAAAAGATTCTTTGAACTAAATGACAAAGGTGACACAAGTTATCAAAATTTGTGGGACACAACCAAAGCAGTCCTGAGAGGAAAGTTTACTTCCATAAATGCCTATATCCAAAAGTCAAAAAGATCACAAATAGACAATCTACTGTATCGACTCAAAGAACTGGAAAAAGAAGAGCAGACCACCCCAATCCTAGCAGAAGAAGGGAAATTAATAAGATGAAATCAGAACTAAATGAAATTGACAACTGGGAAACTATGCAGAAGATTAATAAAACAAAAAGTTGGTTCTTTGGAAAAATAAACAAAATTGACAGACCTTTGGCTAAACTTATGAAAAACAGAAAAGAAAAATCCCTAATAAGCTCCATCAGGAACAAAAAAGGAGAAGTTACAACTGATGCTGTGGAGATTCAAGATATAATTTATGAATATTACAAAAACCTTTATGCACACAAACTGGAAAATGCGGAGGAAATGGACAAATTTCTAGAAACACACAGCCTCCCTAGGATCAACCAGGAAGAAATAGAATTCCTGAACAGACCCATATCAAGGACCGAAATTGAAACAACAATAAAAAAGATTACGAAAAAGAAAAGTCCCGGACCAGATGGTTTCACACCCGAATTTTACCACACCTACAAAGAAGAACTGGAGCCTATCCTGCAGAAATTTTTCCACAGCATCGAGAAGGGTGGATTCCTCCCCAACACATTTTATGAAGCCAACATAACTCTGATACCAAAACCAGGAAAGGATGCATCAAAAAAAGAAAACTACAGACCAATTTTCCTTATGAATATAGATGCAAAAATTCTCAACAAAATTCTGCTAACTGAATCCAGACGCATATTAAGAAAATAATCCATCATGACCAAGTGGGCTTCATTCCGGAGATGCAGGGATGCTTCAACATATGCAAGTCTACAAACATAATTCACCACATAAACAGAAGCAAAAACAAAAACCATATGATTCTCTCAATAGATGCAGAAAAAGCATTTGACAAAATTCAACACCCTTTCATGATAAGAATGCTTAACAAAATAGGCCTAGATGGGGCTTACCTAAAAATGATACAAGCCATTCATGACAAACCCACAGCCAACATCATACTGAATGGGGAAAAATTGAAAGCATTCCCACTTAGAACTGGAACCAGACAAGTTTGCCCACTATCTCCACTTCTATTCAACATCGTGCTGGAAGTCCTGGACATAGCAATCAGGCAAGAGAGTGGAATTAAAGGCATACGAATGGGAACAGAAGAGATCAAACTCTCACTATGTGCTCATCACATGATATTATATCTAGAAAACCCCAAGGGTTTGACCAAGAGGATCCTAGAATTGATAAATGAATTCAGGAAAGTCTCAGGATACAAAATCAACATACACGAATCAGAGGCTTTCATGTACGCCAACAGCAGTCATACCGAGAACGAAATCAAAGACTCAATTCCCTTCAAAATAGCAACAAAGAAAATAATGTACCTAGGAATATATTTGAGAAAGGAGGTAAAAGACCTCTACAGGGAAAACTATGAAACATTGAGGAAGGAAATAGCAGAGGATGTAAACAGGTGGAAAACCATACCATGCTTGTGGGTCAATAGAATCAACATTGTTAAGATGTCTGTACTACCCAAAATGATCTACAGATTCAATGCAATCCCTATTTAAATACCAACATCATTCTTCACAGATGTAGAAAAATTATTTGTACGCTTTGTATGGAACCAGAGAAGACCCCGCATAGCAAAAACAATTCCAGGCAATAAAAACAAAATGGGAGGTATCAACTTACCAGACTTCAAACCTTATTATAAGGCTGTAGTAATCAAAACAGCTTGGTACTGGCACAAAAATAGAGCTGTTGACCAGTGGAACAGAACCGAGAACCCAGATATAAAACCATCCTCATATAGCCACCTAATCTTTAACAAAGCAGACAAAAACATACACTGGGGAAAAGAATCCTTATTCAATAAATGGTGCTGGGAAAACTGGATAGCCACGTGTAGAAGACTGAACCAGGATCCACACCTTTCACCTCTCACAAAAATCAACTCACACTGGGTCACAGATTTAAACCCAAGGAGTGAAACTCTTAGAATTCTAGAGGAAGAGGTTGGAAATACTCTTCTAGATATTGGCCTAGGCAAAGAATTTATGAAGAAGACCCCAAAGGCAATCACAGCAACAACCAAAATAAATAAATGGGCCCCGATCAAATTAAAAAGCTTCTGCACAGCCAAAGAAACCATCACAAGAGCAAACAGACAACCTACAGAATGGGAGAAAATTTTTGCATGCTACGAATCCGATAAAGGGCTGACAACTATAATCTGCTTAGAACTCAGGAAAATTAACAAGAAAAAATCAAACAACCCTATCAAAAGTGGGCAAAGGACATGAACAGAAACTTTTCAAAAGAAGACAGAATAATGGCCGAAAAACATATGAAAAAATGCTCAACATCTCTAATCATCAGGGAAATGAAAATCAAAACCATAATGAGATATTACTTATCTCCAGTGAGACTGGCCTTTTCAAAAAGTCCCAAAACAATAAATATTGGCATGGATGTGGAGAGATAGGAACACTCATACAGTGCTGGTGGGACTGCAAACTAGTGCAACCTCTGTGGAAAGCAATATGGAGATACCTTAAAGAGATACAAATAGAAGTACCATTCGATCCAGCAATCCCATTACTGAGCATCTACCCAAAAGAACAAATGATACTCTATAAGAAAGACACCTGCACCCAAATGTTTATAGCAGCACAATTCAGAATTGCAAAGATGTGGACACAACCCAAGTGTCCATCAATACATGAGTGGATTAATAAAATGTGGTATGTGTATACCATGGAGTACTATTCAGCTTTAAGAAACAATGGTGATATAGCACCTCTTGTATAGTCCTGGATAGAGCTGGAACACATTCTACTAAGTGAAATATCCCAAGAATGGAAAAACAAGCACCACTTGTACTCATCATCAAATTGGTATTAAGTGATCAACACATAAGTGTACATATAAGAATAACATCTATTGGATACCGGGCAGGGGTGAGGGCCGAGGAGGGGATGGGTATTTGCATACACAAATGGTGCAATGCGCACCATCCAAGGGATGGGCACACTTGAAACACGGACTTGGGCTGGAGTGGGGAGGCAAGGGCAACATACATAACCTAAACATCTGTACCCCCATAATATGCTGAAATTAAAAAAATAAAGTATATGGGAGGATGTACATAGGTTATATGCAAATTCTATATCATTTTATATAAGGGACTTGAGCATCTGCTGATTTTGGTATCTGTGGAGAGTCCTACAAATGCTGAGGGACAGTTGTAATTGAAGTCTTTGGTTTCTCTTTAAATTTAGACATTTACAGCTGTAAGTTTCCTTCTAAGCACTGCTTTATGTGCATCCCATAAGTTTGGGTGGTGTTTTTATTTTCATCTACCACAAAGCATTTTCTAATTTCGGTTGGTGTTTCTTCTTTGACCCGTTGGTCACTTAGGAGTGTGTTGTTTAACTTCACATATTTGTGAATTTCTTAAATTTCTTAATATTATTGATTTCTAATTTAATTTCATTGTCAACATGACAACATACTTTATATAATTTCAATCATTTTAAGTTCATTGATGCTTGCTTGAAGCTGGATGATAACAAAGATTATGATCTATTCTAAAAAATGCCCTAGGTACACTAAAGAAAAATGTGTATTCTGTTGGAGGCAGGGTATTTTCTAAATGTGTATTAGGTATACTTTGTTTATAGTGTTGTTCAATTCTTATATATTCTTGTTGAATCTTCTGCTTAGTTTGTATCTCTATTATTGAAAGAAGGGTATTGAGGTCTCCAACTACTGTTGTTGACTTCTCTATTTCTGCCTTCAAATCTGACAGTTTTTTTTTTTTGCTTCGTTTTGGGACTCTGTTGTTTAGCACATACATATACTTATATTGCTATATCTTCTTGATGGATTGACTCTTATCATTGTAAAATATTCCTCTTTATCTCTAATATATATTTGTTTTAAAATCATTTTGACCAATGTTAGTTATTTCTATAATATCATAAAAATAGTAGTAACTTGGGTTATGGTGGTGGTGCTGAAAATGAAGACAAGTAGACAAAGCTTTGGACATGTAGGTGACATAGAGAAGAGTAGAACAGGGTATTTCTCATCTCTACTCCTGTACAACCAACAATAATTTATCTTTTTTCCATAAGTAAATAATTTTGGGGGCCCACTGGAAAATGAAAATATCAAGCCTCTTGTTTAAAAATTAGGAATTTCAAGACATTCACAGCAGAGCATTAATCTAAGCATGTGACTTTTCTGAGCTCAGGGTACCATGGGACTACCAATGTTTCATTACCCATTTTGCTTTTTTGATTTATTTAGCAAGTCAGAGAAAAACATTAATTTCTTTTAGAAAATGTATACAGAGAAGGAAAACAATGAAGACACAAGGGACAATATTGTGAGTGAGTTTTTTGGGAAGAGAAGAGAGCACTTTGAGGCAGCTCCCAATCCGGGATAAAAATTGTGAAGGAATCTAAAAGAAAAGTTTTGTTATGTATTATATATGAGGAGGGCTTCCAAAGTCATTCTTTTTTTTTATTGCCCTTCCCCCCCTCAGTGCTCCCCATGTCCTTTAGTTGTAGATTTGCCCCTCCATCCCCCTAATCTCTAGAGAGTATTTCTGCCAAGTGATCAACCTAGTGTTGATCAGTTAGAACCAGTTTGATGGCAAGTACAAGTGGATCCCGTTCTTCTGCTCTTGTGGTGCCTCACTTTGGATAATGGGCTTAAGTTTAATCCAGGAAAGTGTAAGAGGTGCTAGATCACTGTCGTTTCTTATGATTGAGTAATATTCCATTGTAAATATATACCAAATTTTAATAATCCACTCATGGATTGATGGGCACTTGGGTTGTTTCCACGTCCTTGTGATAGTGAATTGTGCTGCCATAAACATTCGGGTGCAGATGTCTTTATCATAGAATGTTTTGTGCTCTTTTGGGTAGATGCCTAATAGTGCTATTGCGGGATCAAATGGTATTTCTACTTTTAGCCCTCTGAGGTATCTCTAAATTCTTTTCCACAGAGGTTGCACTAATTTGCAGTCCCACCAGCAGTGTAAGAGTGTTCCTGACTCTCCACATCCTCGCGAGCATTTGTTGTTTTGGGATTTTTTGATAGAGGCCAATCTCATCGAGGTTAGATGATATCTCATTGTGGTTTTGATTTGCATTTCTCTAATGATTAGAGATGTTGAGCATTTTTTTATATGTTTGCTGGCCATTGTTCTGTCTTCTTTTGAAAAGTTTCTGTTCGTTTCCTTTGCCTATTTGTTGATGGGGTTGTTTGATTTTTTCTTATTGATTTTTTTGAGTTCTAGATAGATTCTGGTTATCAGCCCTTTGTCAGATGTGTAGAGTGCAAATATTTTTTCCCGTTCTGTGGGCTGTCTATTCACTCTAGTGATAGTTTCCTTGGCAGTGCAGAAATTTTTTAATTTGATTGGATCCCACTTATTTATTTTTGTTGCTGTGGTGATTGCTTTGGGGTTCTTCTTCAAGAATTCCTTGCCTAGGCCGATGTCTGAAAGGGTCTTCCCAAAATCTTCATTTTGAATTCTTAAGGTTTCATGCCTTAAGTTTAAGTCTGTTATTCATCTTGAATTGATTTTTGTGAGAGGTGAGAGGTGGGGGTCCAGTTTCAATCTTCTGCATGTGGCTATCCAGTTTTCCCAGCACTATTTATTGAAAACAGATTCTTTTCCCTAGTGTATGCTTTTGTCAGCTTTGTCGAAGATTAGATTACCATATGCAGATGGTTTCATCTCTGGATTCTCAGTCCCATTCCAGAGGTCAATGTCTGTGTTCTTGTTCCAGTACCAAGCTGTTTTAGTTACTATAGTCTGATAGTACAGCTTGAAGTCTGGTAGACTATTACCTCCCAGTTTATTCTTTTTACTTAAGATTGCTTTGGCTATACGAGGTCTTTTCTGGTTCCATACAAAGCATAGAGTTATTTTTTCCAGATCTGTGAAGAATGATAATGGGATTTTGATAGGAATTGCATTAATTCTGTAGATCACTTTAGGTAGTATGGACATTTTAATGATATTGATTCTACCAATCCATGAGCAAGGTAGGTTTTTCCATGTGTTCACATCTTCTACAATTTCTTTTTTTATTGTTTCATAGTTCTCCCTGTATAAGTCTCTTACATCTTTCGTTAAATATATTCCTAGATATTTAATTTTCTTTGAGGCTATTGTAAAAGGAATTGCGTTTTTGATTTGATCTTCGGCTTGACTGTTGTTGGCATATATGAATGCCACAGATTTGTGTGTATTGATTTTGTAACCTGAGACTTTGCTGAATTCATTTATC
>RJWJ010027952.1:0-21786 GCA_004363605.1 Indri indri
TAGTTGAGTACCCAGCACAGTTCAAACCTTATGACAGGCTCTCCTGGAGCTGTAATTGTTTTTTTCTTCAGAGCAATTATTTTTGTTGTTACACATTCTGTATGTTCATTGGTATAAACTTTCGTTCTATATTTATCTTCTCCACTAGATTCCATGAGACAAGGGCTATATCTCATTTTCTTCACTTGTGAAACTTTAGTGGCCTGTATAGAGCCTGGCATATGGTCAGAAGTCAACAGATATTTATTGAATGCATGAAAATAACAAGGGTTTTTATGTTAGCTTTTGTTGCAAGGTGGATTCCCTGGAAAGAAACTCTGAGACAGAGATAAGCATGGAGGATGTTTATTAGGGGGTGCTCTTCGGATCAACACCTGTGGAAGGGAAGAGAAGACATCAGGACTGGGGGGAAAAAAAAGAAATTCTTCTCAACACATTTCTAGTGAATCTAATGCGGAGGTTCCTTCACAGCTGTCTTGACCAGAGGCAAGGGGCAAGGACATTTATACTCTCATTGACCATCTATTGGATGTGGGCCTCTTTGGGTAGGGGGCTACAACCATGGACATGGCCATTTTTTTCAGTAGAGGCCATTTACAAAGGGGATGATGGTTGATGGATGTCTTCTGGTAACATTCCAGCACCTGGAGGAATAAGTCCTTCATCACTGAAGGGAGATCTGGAAGGCGTCCTAGAGTCCACAGTAGTCCCCTTCAATATGTTTATGTTCTAGGTAAAAGAGTAAATCTGTGAATAGTGTTTTAGTTTATTTGGGCTGCTACAACAAAATACCACAGACTGGGGGGTTTATAAACAACGGAAATTTATTTCTAACGGTTCTGGAGACTGGGAAGTCCAAGATCAAGGTGCTAGCAGATTTTATGTCTGATGAGGCCCCACTTTCCGGTTCATAGATGGCACCTTCTTACTGTGTCCTCACATGGTAAAAGGGGCAAGGGAGCCTTTCTCTTTTATAAGGACACTAATCCAAATCATGGTGGCTTCACTGCATGACCTAATCACTTCCTAATGCCATTACCTTGGAGGTTAGGTTTGCCACATACGAGTTTTGGGAGGTGTAAGCCTCCAGTCCATTGCAGATGGCCTTTCTCTTACTATTTCTTGGTGTGGCTCTTGTGAGCTGCTCAAGGGTGGGTATGATATCTTATTTATTTTTGCAGCCCCTTCTTTATTTCAAGAAGCTCACTCTGTTTCCAGTGGAATGTTAAATAGTACATAATACTGAAATGCATATTGGGTTTGATATACTAATCTGCGATTTAAGAACCATGTATCCCATTTCTGGATATATAACCAGGAAAATTGAAATCAGGATTTTAAAGATATGTCTGCACCCCCATGTTAATAACAGCATTATACAAAATAGCCAAGACCTGGGAGTGACCCAAATGTTAGTCAACAGACGAATGGATAAGGAAAGTGTGGTATATACATATAATGGAATATTGTGTCATTTATCATTATAAAGGAGGAAATCCTGCCGTTTATGACAACATGGATGAACTTAGAAGGCATTATGCTAAGTGAAATAAGCCAGTCACAGAAGGACAAATACTACGTGATTCCACTTATATGTAGTAGCTAAAATGGGTAGACTCATAGAAGCAGAAAATAGAATGCTGGTTTCCAGGGACTGAAGCAAGGGAAACGTGGGGAATTTTTTTTCAGTGGGTATAAAGTTTCTGTTGTGTGAGATAAATTCTGAAGATCTGCTGTACAACTTGGTACCAATAGTTAATAATATGGTCTTGTGCACTTTATATGTTAAGAGGATAGATCTCATGTTAAGTGTTCTTACCAAAAAAAAAAAAAAACAACAAAGCACACATACACAAGAACACAATGAAATTTTTGGAAGTGATGAGTATGTTGAGGACGTTGGTTGTGGCGATGGTATGTATCATGGGTATATGCATATGTCCAAACTCATCAAGATGTATACGTTAAATATGCGTAACTTTTTTCATGTCAATTATACCTCAATAAAACTAAAAAAATATTAAAAAATAAATTTAAAAAGACCCCTTTCATATGGAAGATAGTTTCTTGACATAAGGGAAAAAGGATTTGAACATTCATTTCTTATTTTTCCTTCACGTGAACTCTATGCGTCACATGCCTTAAAATCTGCAGGAAATATCTGGCTTTTTAAATACACTTAAACACTTGCATGTGCTATTTCCTTGGACCAGGATGCTCATGTCTCTACCCTGCTGTGTTCACTCTCTTTCCCATTCTTGTTTGGGTTGTGCTTTGGGACACAGCTCAAATGTTGCATCTTACGCAAAACATCTTCTGAATCTCTCCCCTGACTTTCCCTTTAGGCTTGTTTGCACTCTCTGGGTTTTGTAGAGACTTTGATTTAAAACTTTTCACTTTGCTGTAATTTCTTTATCATCTGTCTTTCTCTGCCAAGGGATTGAGGGCAGACTGTATTTTATTCCTGTATCCTCAGACCTTATCAAAAAGCCTGGTACCAGTGGTATAATAAGGGTCAGCTCATAACAACTTGTAAGTGCCACATGTCACATTTTAAGGAATTTTGCTAGTAGGTTGTTAAACACAGCAACTATATAAAAATTACATAAAACTGTAATTAAATAGATTATATTAAAAATCCAAGAGGATAAAGTCTCAAAACTGATCACTTCCTCATTTTTTCCTATCTTTTGTTATTATCCATGTTCTTGAAGTTATTTGTCTATGTTGTCTATAGTGGAGACATACTAAATTGTGATGTGCACCAGGTTCCTATTCCCATCTCCATGTTCAGTGACATCACTCTGGTGACATAAAATTGACCATAGTGGGAGAATTTACCATGGGAACTGGCAAATGCTATGAACCAGGCTTCACCTCAACAAAAACTGGTTGCTGAAAACTTACAAGACACCACTCCCTGGTACGCAGGTGGTGCTCAACAAATGTGAGCTAAGCTTAGGGGAAAGAGATTTTGAAAAACTTCACTTAGGCTGGACATGAGACTGCCAGGTGTGGAAGCCTGATGGATCTGGGACAGTTAAGGACTGCTCCTACAGGAATGAAGTCATCGTTGGCCATTTTGATGATTGCCCCCATCCTACTCACAATATTCTTAAAATAAACAATGTGTAGGACCTGGTGTATTTTATTTACACACTCTTGAGGGATTGACACTTTATGTTTGGTTTCTCAGTTACTTCCAGAAGCTGGTGATACCTGCAATGGAATGTTAACTGAAGGAAAGAGAGATTGAGTTTTTGGTGTATATTTTTAGCAGAAACCTCAAGACACAGGCCATGAGCAATGGCATGAAATTTTAATTACAAATATGATTCATTTTGATTGCCATATGGCTGTATCATGATGTACATTAAGTTTTTCTAAACCCCGGAAGGTGAATATTCTAAGATGATAGATATGGTTAGTGGTGGTGGTGTTTAGGTCACTGGAGGGGATGTTTTTTTAAAGAAGAGATCAAAAGTTGCTTTTGCAGAACCAAGTAAACTGGGGAATAGCAGCAATTATTTGTGATTCTGCCCAAAACGTCAGAGTGTGAGTTGAGGTTGGTGTATGAGGCTCAAAGTGTCATGATCGAGTCTCTGTACCATTTAAAGATATGGCTCTTCCATCTTCCCCTATATTGAGTGAAAGGAGACAGAGTATGGGCCTTGTCCTTTTATTTTTAAAATATAAAGAGCTTTTATTTTCTTCTTATAATGTAAATTCATACTCCTTATAAATGAAATTCTAATAAAAGAGAATACAGAAAGAAAGAAAAATTTAAAAAAACCCCTGATATCCCATCACTTTGAAATAACTTTTAAAAATATTTTGATATTTCTCTTTCCAGATTTTAAATATATATATGGCCCTTCCAGTCAAAAAGATTGGGTTGAATTTTATTTTCCATAACTTAAAAACATTTAATTTAAAAACATTAAATTTCTTAGTAGTTTCTACTTATAAAATAAAATTTTAATATTATGTTTCTTAGCATGCTAGCCCCATGGGCATTATAGTGGCTGACTCCACTGAAGCATTATAGTTCATGATTTGAGAAACTTGTAAGCTAGTATAGAAATATCATCACCTTCTGTTTCACTGGAAATTATGAGAGCAGATTGAAGAGGGTAGGAAGTCCTGTTGTAGACTTCCTCGAGATGGCAATGCAATTGAAAATGTGGGATGAGGTTTTATTCTCAGGCCATTCATTCAACAGACATCTGTACCAACTCTGTGTCAGGCACTGTTGTCCCAAAGATGAATAAGATTTAGCCACTGCTCACATTGTAGTGGCAGACACAGCCGTGTAAACAAATAAATTACAATAGGACATGATAATTGCCATTATGGGGATTTTAAACAGAGATGTATGGGACCACATAGGATATGGTGATTAATTCTTCTTGGGAGGCACTAGGGAGATATATCAATTGGGTCCTTATTTCTTGCAAATAATGAAATACAATTCAATGTAAAATAAGTGAAAAAAAAATGAATCCAGAGACTCAATACCGTCATTAGGAATAATGCCTCTCACTGCCTCTGTCTCACTACTACTTTCTTGGTTAAGGCTCTAGGTTTCTCTGCAGGCTCTTTCCTGATAAGGGCAAAATGATCCATGACAGCTACA
Source organism: Indri indri (assembly GCA_004363605.1). NCBI lineage: Eukaryota > Metazoa > Chordata > Mammalia > Primates > Indriidae > Indri > Indri indri. Next base: position 4,637 of record RJWJ010027952.1, read on the forward strand.
GCACTGCTTTCTACCAGATTTTTTATTTGTGCCTCTTAGTGGTTTGGAAGAGTCCTGGGGGAGAAGGTTTTCTGGTCCAGCTGGTGTTTTCTGTCCATATTTAAACCAGTCTCTGTGTCCTGGGCAGTGCCATCCTCACTGGCCAGGCGAAGTCAGATGACATCTCCTATAGCCTCTCCTGAACCCCATGTGCGGAGAGTGGGGAGGGATGTGTCCTAAACAAGGGGGAGGGAGCCGGCAGACGTGCACTGTAAGAAGGACTCACATTTGACCTGCACTTTGCAGGATGAATAATCATTTTCCAGGTAAAGAGAGACAGTGACGGAACAACATGTGCAAAGTCAGGGATTTGTTAAAAGGCTTTGAGTGTCAGGGGAACATTTTAGATGGCTGAGTTAGGATTTGTAAAAGAGAAGGGAGTTAGGATGACGCCAGAAAAGGAGGTGAGGTGACTCCCAATGGTAAAAGGCCTCTTAGGCTGTGCTAAGAAATTTGTGTTTATCTTTCTAGGAATGAAGGAAACAAAGAAAGCGTTTAACATGGCTAAAATGATATGGTTAGCTTTGAGTGTTAAGAAGACAGCTCTTGCGACAGGGTGGAATGTAGATTTGGATGAAGAGGATCTGGTTTTGTCAGAAAAAAGGTAGGAATCTGTTGGCCCATCATGGTGCACTCTGGTTACCAGCTCGATAACGTCAGCGCGGGGCAACTGGCTGAGGATTGCGCAGGACAGAGTCCCAATGGGTCAGTGTCTGTCCTCTGAGTAGCATGGAGGGTGGTGGTGTATAGACTGTGGATTTGATGACCCCAATCTAAGCCCTGGCCAGTGAGGGATTATTAAAGTTTCCCTTCCCCCTTCCTTCTCTTTCCAAAAAAGAAAGAAATTCTCAACAACTTTTATGTCCCTTATTTATTTAGTTACTATTACTATTACTGTTCTATTATCATTATTATTTGCAGAATAAATCATATTTTAATATGACTTTCATTATAGATCAACAAAACAATGAAATATTGATATTTGACCCAATATAAAAGTAACATAATATATGCATATTTTTTAAAGTTGGAAATTCGTGCTTGAAAGTGTTCTGAGAGAGTTCTGGAAACCAAGAATTGCAGCCAGTGCATGCCCCCTGCTCTTCGGTCTTGGGCTGTAAATTTTCATCTCATTTCTGTGGGCTTGAGTCTTAAGGCATAATAATAGATGGTAGATTGAACTGCCTCTTTTTAGGTTTTCTATTCTTAGTATATGGATGAATAGATTAATTTATAGTGCTATTAATCTGTTACCCTTCACCAGCCATAAATTCAATTTCATACATCAAGGTGTGACTCTAGAGGGTGTAGAATAAGGACAGATTTTAGGCCACAAATAACAAGTTATTAAAGTTGGAAATGAATGTGTGAATGGCTGTAAGGAACAAAATTAACTAATGGAATTTGTTAATGGCTATTTTTAAATGCACAGCCAATTAATACCCTCTTCAAATGTATGAAAATAGGAAAGCAGTGCAACCGGATTCTTTGAGCTGTGACATCTACCCCCACCCCGCTACATTTTGGGCTTCTCCTGTTGACATTGGCTTGCTTCATTTATGTCCCTGAAATCCGGAACACTCTTTGCAGCTTCTTTTTAATGTGCCATGCTGTTTTAGAATGCCATGCTTTCATTTGTGCTGTTGTCTCTATCTGGCATGATTTTCTCACCTACTTTGCCTACTTGTCATTTTTCAAAGTCTAGTCAGTTGCCACTTCTAGGAAGCATTCATTCTTCAATGCCCCCTGCCTCTTTCCTTCCTGTGCTTTAAGCGTACTTCTCTTATTTCACTCATCCTGCTTGATCACAATCATTTGTTTATACAGTTGTCTTCCCTGTGCGACTGCGAGTTTGTGATGTGGATTATATTCTACCTTTATATTCTGCTATATAGTGGACGATCAATAAATGCCTGCTGGATTGGTATGAATGCCAATGCCACAGGTAACTCAGAAGACTCTTATAAGCCCAAGTATACAGCTAAAGAAAAAAAAAATTGATATTAGCTTCACTTTCCCAGACTTCCAATGCCACAGGCATGAAAGACCTCAGTATGAAAAGGTTTCTCATTTGAGATGTTCCAGCAGCGTCCATTTTCCTCTTAGTTTACTTTTGACTAATTTGAAAAACACAGTTACTTCCCAAATGGGCTAGCGGATCAAGGGTGTGTTATTCACTTGTGGAAACATCTTTCTTAAGTACCTGGAACGTGTGCAATCTTCACTTCTTGTCGGGGTGGCAGTTCAGGGCCAGAGCCTTTCATTTCCAATGCTCTGTGTGTAGCCTCCAGTGGATCACGTTCTGCTTGCTCTTCCTGGCAATGTTTTACTCATTAGAGGGTTGCCAAATGGAAATTATCTTTTGACTGTTAACAAGCTGTACTACCGTGAACTTCTCTGTAAAAAATAAAAGCCCAGACTAAGGTGCAAGGATAGCACTGTTTATTTCTCTACTCCTGACTTCAAAACAGGACCAGGGATAAAACTCTTGCTTGGGGACACCTCCCAGTAATCCAAGATGTCTTGGATTATAAAGGGCAAACTCCATCCTTCCACCCTGCTTTACTCTTCATAGCACTTATTACCACCCAACATGTCTGTTTGTTTGTTCATTATCAGTCTTCTCCCACAAGAATGAAGCAACACAACAGCAGGGGATTTATTCATTGCTGTATCCGCGCTTCTAGAACCATTTCTGACACAGAGTAGGTGCTCAGTGAATACATGTTGATTGAATAAAGGGGAGCACTTATGGCCAGTATCTATAGAGCCCTCACTATGCGCCAGCAATGTGACGAGCTTTTGATGTACATTATTTCATGTCCTTCTCACAACCCCCAGTGACTAGGGGATGCTGTCATTTCCACATCCTGTGAAGGAAATGAGATCTAATAAGTTGTCTGAGGTTTCACAGCTGGCAAATCATGAGTCTGAGCAGTGTCAGAGCCAGTGGTTTTAACCGGTATGCTGTTCGTGATGGGTAGGTCCAGGTTTGGGATCTAATCATTGGTGTTATTAATAGATAATCCTGCCGCTTATACAGGTTGATCATTTACAGCCTTGGGATTCTCTGTGTTCCATCCCGTGCTGTCAAATTTAGTCTTTTTCCCCATAAAATAATGGTTTGCAAAGATTTACCATTTTTAAGGTCATAGGAACAACGTCAAGTCCTGCACCTTGTTTATCTCATTTGATCCTCACAATAACCCCACAGAGTGAGTGTTGTTACTCCCCTCACACAGATGGACAGAGGAGGCTCCGGTAGGGTAAGTGACTTGCCCAAAGCCCCATTGCTGATAAATGGCATAGCTGAGACTTGAACTACGAATTTCTGGTTCCAGTGCCCATGTGCTGACCACAACCGTGTATGGCCTTGCCAGAAGTTCCCTATGTGGTATTTACCCACAACCAGAAGAAAATACTAGTGCAGTCTTACAGTGACTATTAAGAAATTTATGTCTGTTCAATGGAAAAGAATAATCTCAGGGAATTTGGTGATGTCTGTATGGTTAGACATGTGGAAGACTGTCTGCATGCATAGGTACCACATTTTAAGGGGAATTAAAAAACTGAAAAGCCTCCTATGGAGGAAAGGAGGATGAGGAGCTTAGGAGCCCTTTATTTAAATAAGGTAGAGATGCTTGCCTTGTAGAAGGGAAAGCTTAGGCGAGGACTGCATGATGGTTCAGAGACAGGATTTGGAGCCTCGTTGGGCACAAGAGGAAGAAGTGGGCTGTTTATTGGGAGGCAGTATATCTTGGGTCCTGGGTCAGATTGTCTGGGTTCATATGCCAGCTTACCCTCTTACCAATGACAACTTACTCACTTCGCTTGCCTCATTTTTCTTATCTAAGAAAAACATGTTAATTGGGGATCATCCTGCTTCCTTCTGGTGTTGAGGTAAACATTAATTGAGACAACACATGAAAACCGCTTCTTACAGTACCTGGAACATAGCAAATGCCCAATAAATGTGAGCTATCATCACTATTAGTGATAGCTGTGGCTTTAGATTACAAAAGCAGACATGACGGTTCAATGGACTGAGGCTCCTAGTATGCCAGAGCTGTTAAGAGAACCTACTAGTTACTTCACTCAACAGCTTTGTTTTATGAACAGGAGCCTGAGATTCAGAGAGGAGAAATTTCTGTCTTAAGGTAATATAGAGGGTTATCTGCAGAACTAAAACTATCACCCAGATCTTCTAGCAAACACTGTTTAATGTTGTTACATACGGTGGGCCATTGTCCTAACTACTTGCTCTAGTTGAGCAGCAGAGAGGGATGCATCGTCGGCCTCAGGGAGTGTGCCTTTAGCCCCAGGATCCCTACTCTTTCAATGTCTCGAAGGGTTCTCAGATATGAGCAGGCACAACTAAATGGAATTAGCCCATCCATCAGCATGTCTTGCCAGTTCTATCACCAAATATATCCAGAATCTGGCCACTTCTCCCCAGCTCCATTGCTGCCACCTTAGTTCTGGTCCCCATCATCTCTCATCTGCACAATTGCGATAGTCCCCAACTGGCCTTCCCTGCTGCCAGTCTTGCCCCTACAACCTATTCTCCATGCAGCAGCCAGAGGGACCTTGTGGAGAGTAAATTCAATCATGCTTCCCAGTCCCATCCTGCTTTGCATCTTCCAACTGGCTTCCTATTGCGCTTGGAACAGAATCCAAACTCTGCATCATGGCCCGCCAGACCCTACAGGATCTGCCCCTGCTCTTTTCTCTGATCTCATCCTTTTCACAGTTCCGTTTATTCACAAGCTCTGGTCCCACTGACATTCTACCTGTCCTCAGGAATTCCAAGCTAGTTCCCACCACAGGTACTTTGCATACGTTCTTCCGTCAGATATTTGAATGGATGGCTTCTTCTTATTATTCATATTTCAGTTCCCCTGTCCCTTCCTTAGAGGGGCTGTGGACCCTTCCTCCTCTCTCTTACCCTATTTTATTATCTTCTTGGCACAGAGCTACTCTCTGGAACAATCCTGAAGCTTTGTGCTTCTCTAAGCAAATTCCTTCACACTGGGGTCTTTTTACTTGTTTCCTGCTGTATCCTCAGTCCCAGAACCATGTCTGACTTTTGGTAGCTGCACTTCAAATGGTTGTCGAATAAACCCCTTGTGAGTCAGGGTTTTCTGCACCACGAGGAGCTCGTGTGTATAACATGAACGTAGAAAGCCGCATTAGGAGAAGAAACTCCAGACCCAAACTCAGTCTTTCTGGAGATTGAATTTCTCATTCCGTCAGGATCTGGGGGGGCCGTTGTTAGTGGCATAGGAGGACATAACAACTAAATATGAGGGGGATCCACAAATTAGCTCAGAATCTGAGGTGAAGTGGGGGCGAATCACAGCAGCCAAGGAAGCCACTAGTTTATCATCTCTGCCTCTTGCTCCTCCTTTCAGATGCATGTTCCTTCTCTCTTCTCCATTCCCAGGATCTTAAAGTGGCTAAAATTATGGTCAAGTTGGCCACCAGGACTGAATCTTGCCTAGGTGGTTTCCGAGTCAGGGTAACAACCTCTCAAATGCCTCCAGGGGCCGGAGAGATGGCAGAATGGTATGAATTTATGTGATTCAGACAGTAGGGAGCGTGTGCCCACTTCGAGGTATGCACATCACAAACAAACCAGTCAGGGGCTGGTCCTCGCTGGCCAGCCTGAATATCCCATTTTAAGAATACTCCTTCCGGTTTTATGACTAAGCATTTTTGTTTTTTTTAAAACAATTCAGCACTTTTTGAAGTTGTAAGTTCCCTTTTTTACAAATTCTTGTTCAGTGTCTATTAACTTAGGATTTGCATTTGTAACAGACCAAAGTGACATACTTGGGTAGAGAAGTAGGCCGGGACTTTTTTGTTAAGTTGGTATAATAGAATCCTAATTGCCCGTTTTGTTTCCTTCCTTCACCTAGGGACTTGTACTTAATATTTAATACCATATGGTTAATTAATCAGAGTTAAAGATAAATTGTTTGCCATTTTGTTACTTTTCATTTTAATGTGAATGATGGCTGCACAGTCCCAAAGTTCCTGTTTTCTTAATATTATTTATAGATCCTCTACACAGGTGTTTTTTATAGATGCATATTTGAATAGAATATTAGTACTGTTTAAAAGAGGCTGTAGCATACTTGATTATTTTTAACGATAAAATTATAGGAGATGTCTATTTAAAAGAAGATTAAATTACCCATTATCCAATGATCCTTTGGAAGAGAAAAAGTATATGAAAGAAATGATAACAGTAAATTTGTTCTCTGGGCAAACTGGGGGATATATTTATTGTCCTTCTCCATCAGTACCCAATTTAGAAAAGAAAAAAAAAGATTGGCTTGAACTGTGGTTTGTGATGACAAATTTATATCCGGCAAGATTTATACTAGGTAAATAACCTAACTATGAATCCACATGATTTGAAAGTGAGTTAATACTCGTTGGCATGAATTAATCTCTGCTGGGGATTGCAATGCCAATGCAAAGAGTACTTGGTGCCGTGGATCAACACAGGCCTCAGGCAAGTCATTGGCTCTCTAGAAAACAACTCGCACTCCCTCTGCAGATAGCCGATTCTAGCAAGAGACTTCTGAGGTCCAGTATGAGTTATCGACCTTGTATAGACTTGTCCCGCGGACACTGCTTTAAATTTAGCTCAGTCTGAGAGTAGCTGGGTTCTGATATCTAAGGGTTGGTGAGTAACCTGTGTGAAATGGCATGTGGCATTTGCCCATTAGCACACAGACAAGCCGTATATCAACCACATTTCTATTACCAGATCTCTTCTCCCTTAAGGTTTAGAGACTGGGGCTGCAGAGGTGAAATTAAACTGGCCTTTCACCCTAAGAGTTCCCTTTGCAGTAAAGTGAAGGCATAGTGATGGGCAAGGTAAAACTTGGAGTGTATATCTCTTCTTCTGACAAAAGTCTTCAGCTTTAAGATCTGTTCCTTTTGGCATCTTTCATTATGATACTACATCATTTGGAACATTCTGGTCACCTAGACTTAGGTGCTAGAATATATATACATATATTTTCTTTTTTCTGTCTCTTTATCTGTAAGTATCCTAGTCCCTCTGCCAGGAGTGTTCTGATGAGCCACTCCTTTTTTGAGCCCTGACCTAATCATGAAGCCCTTCTGCCACCTGCATGAGCGTCCCCTCAGGAGCATGTGAACCTTGCGGATCTGGAGCCCTGCCTCAGACCTGCGGATTCACAGTCTCCAAGGCAGACAGCTCAGGAATCTGCATGGGGAGCGTGTACCCGTGCTGGAGTTTGTCTTCCCTCCGTTGGGTTCTCACTCATCTTCATTTGAGTGTGGCTCACAGTGGGCCGAGCATGGCATTTTATTCTTCTTTATATTTTGAAGGAGTCACATGGAACTGGAGCTCATGATACCGTCCTGACAGAATGAATGCATTTCTCATTCGTTTGGTTCTATCACTGACTGTGTGGCATGATATACTGTTAAAGTTCTTATATTGAGATTTGATTCTAAACAGCAGCATAATATAGGGAAGGGGAGAAAACTAAGGATTCTTTAGGAAAGACAGCTCAGATCTGAAAACATGAGGCATTAAATGGGCTGGCCTTATTATTGTTATTGGCATAGTTAGGCGAAATGGCACAGTGTTTGGCCCATAGTAGTAAGCATTTAATAAATTTTTATTGACTAAATAAATACATGAATTAGTAAAGGATTCCTGTTAGCGATGGGTAGTTCACTGGGATTTGTGAGAGCAAGTTAATGTTTTAGCACCTTCCTAGGTACTATGTTTGAATGTTTGTGTCCACCCAAAATGCATCTCTTGAAATCCTAATCCCCAAGGTGATGGTATTAGGAGATGGGACTTTTTTGGGGTGGGGGGTGCAGTGATTAGGTCATGAGAGTAAAGCTCTCATGGGTGGGATTGGTACCCTTACAAAAGAGGCCCAAGGGAGTTTGTTTTCCCCTTCCACTGTGTGAAGACATATTGAGAAAAGGTGCTCTCTGTGGACTAGAAAGAAGGCCTTCACCAGACACTGAATCTGCCAGCACCTTGATCTCAGACTTCCAGTCTCTAGAACTGCGAGAAATAAATTTTTATTATTTATAAATCCCCCAGTTTATGGTATTTTATTATAGCAGCTTGCATGGACTAAGATACTAGGAAACATGGTCGTGTGTTCCCTTCAGCAGAGGGAGGGCAAATGCCATCCCATGAGTTCAGGGTATGGGTTTGTTGTTTTCCTGACTGCATCTTCAGAGGCCAGGCTGATCCCTGTCATAGAACAGGAGCTGAATATATGTCTGCTGCATGAATGACTGCTGTTAAGTCTTTAGAGCATCTGCGATTTGTAAGATTTCTAGATCAGAAGAATGATAGAGGCACTCTTGGAGCAGCAAGGACAACTCTGTCTCCTCAAAGCAGACCTGCCTCCTCAGAGCTCTGAACTACCCTGCTCCCAGCAGTCAGGCTCCCAGACAGGCTCCATCTGGAGTCCCCCTGATGGTGTGAGGGAGACTGGGAAATGAGAGGGGAGGCAGTGCGAATTTTAAGACAGGCCAGGCCAGGCGAACTTCATAGCCACTCTAATAGGTGTGAGCTTTAGGGACGTGTGGCTTCTCTTCCCCCGTGGCTCCAGCAAGCACAGAGAATAGTCTGTAATCTTCCTTCTGGGGACTCATTAGCAAGGACAGGGCCAGCCCCTCCAAGAAGCAGGTTAATTAAGGTGAGTGGACAGCCAGGGAGCAAAAACAAGGAAATAGTTTGGAGGAAAATGTTAGCAGATCTATCTGGGAGGGATACCATTGCCAAATTCTAAGGTCACCCCAGCAAGCCAACCTTGGTCTTTCTACAAGATGGGGATAATAATGAGTCTTTCAGGTAGGACTGCAAGGATTTTGTAAGATCATGTGTGTGGAAGTACTTTGTATATTAATGTTCTATATAAATGCTAGTTTATTCTCTTACTTTCTGTCTGTGTTCAGTTCAACAAAAACCTATACGGGGCCAGGTGTGGTGGCTCACGCCTGTAATCCTAGCACTCTGGGAGGCCGAGGCGGGTGGATTGTTTGAGCCCAGGAGTTCGAGACCAGCCTGAGCAAGAGCGAGACCCTGTCTCTACTAAAAATTAGAAAGAAATTAATCGGACAACTAAAAATATATAGAAAAAATTAGCTGGGCATGGTGGCACATGCCCGTAGTCCCAGCTACTTGGGAGGCTGAGGCAGAAGGATCGCTTGAGCCCAGGAGTTTGAGGTTGCTGTCAGCTAGGCCGATGCCACAGCACTCTAGCCTGGGCAACAGAGTGAGACTCTGTCTCAAACAAAACAAAACAAACAAAAAAAACCCTATACGGGAGGCACTGTAGGTGGGGAAAAGATGGATGTCCTCATGTCTAATTACTCTCCACAGTATAAAGTAGAGAAATGAGTGTTTTAAGAAAAGAACCAGCACAAAGTGCTGGAGATTCAAAGAAGAGGAAAGAAAGTCCTCTTTGGGGGCATCAAACGCTTCATTGAGGAGGCAGCAGTGGAGCTGGGCTTTGAAGACATGGTAGAATTGTGACGGGCTAAGATGTGGGGGAGGGAAGATGTTTCCGGTGGAGGGACAACCAATAACCAAGGTCAGGGAGTCCAGAGATGAGGGAGTGCAACTAGAGAGTAGTGAGAAATCTGCGTCTGATACTGATGTGGGTGTAGAAGGCGATGACTCGACAGGCAAGTTGAAGCCAGGTCGCAGGAGCGCTGGAGATGAGCGGACACCTGATCTGGCAGGTAAAGGAGGCCACTGAAGGCAGTTGAGGAAGGATGTCGTATGACTCATGAGGTACTTTAGGAAAATGAAACTGATTGCAGTAGGGGAGAGACAGGATGCTAAAAATGCACATCATGGTTTTCATCAAATTCAGAGGTTATTTTAAGCCATAGAAAAATGAACAGACAAGAGTGTGCTGGGATTTCAGACCTACTTTTGCAAGGGAACGAGGAGCAAACTGCTTTCTGATAATATTCCAGGAACAGTTTCTACAACCAGAACAAGTTCTCTCAAGAGCCATGCCAATTCACATATCGCATAATCCCAGGGCAGAACACTTCAGTATATTGCCAGTTCAGTTAAACTGTTTTTTTCCTCTTTGGAAAGAAAGCGTTGTTTCTGATAACTCCTTGAGAAACCGGACAGAGCAAGCAGCACAGCAGTGAATGACTTGCTCCCCACCACTCGTGTTAAAGTGGGCTTGTCTGTGGCTTCAGTATTACCCCAGTTTTCTTATTTCGGAATAGATGGATTTCGTGGATTAGGAGGCTTCACTTACCTGCATATAGTATATATTAAAAATTAACATTTCTGGTTATGTTTCTAATTATAAAGCAGTATTTGATCAATGCAAAGAGTTAGGAAAACAGAAAGGCACTATTGCAAGATAACCACTGTTAATATTTTCCCTTATACTCTTTCAGTCTTCTAGGGTATGTATAATATGTGTATATATGTATATATTTGAGTACATAGGCATCTGGATATATGTATATTTATGTAAGATGAAATTTCTATAAAAATGTTATAACTTACATAATTTTTGTGTCCAGACCTACTGTTGTGTATGTATTTACATGCATCAAGGCTCACGTAATTGTTTTTTGTGCTCAGCCTGGCTCCTTTTGAAGTAGATATGCACATTTTTTTCATGTCACAAAATATTCCTTGTTGTGTGTGCTTTGACATTCAGAAAAACTGGCCACTCCGAATCTTGTGAAGTCTTTAATTATGTGTGATGTGGTACTTGACAGCGTCTTATATGTATATGGCATTTTTATGTAAATTATCACTTGATATAATAAGGATTGTCATTATTCCCATTTTATAGATTAGGAGACTGAATTTTTAAAAAGTGAGACTTTATCCAGGTTTAATTGCCAGTAACCTTGCTATTGACAAGCGTTACCCTGAATAAGGCTTGAACGTCTGAGATTGGTACTCAAATGCAGAAGCCCTGACTCTAATGCTATATGTGGCAGTTGTCAGACACGTGGACTTTGGAACATACTCCCTGGGTTCAAATTCCAGTTCTGCCACTTGGTTGGCCAAGTTCCTCAATGCATCTGAACCATTGTTTCCTTACGTGTGAAATGGGGATAATAATAGAGCCCTTCTATCACCTGGATTGTGGTGATGATTAAGTATATTAATATATCGATAGCTCTTAGAATATGCCTGGCTCACATCAAATACTATCTATATGAGGGGTAGCTATTATTAAAACAGACCTTTTCCTTCAGTTGTGGCAACTGTCACTTTTTATGTGACTGAAACTTAATCTCTTGAATTAGTTTATTTCTTTTTCTCCAGCAAAGGTGATTTTATGTAAGATTCTAGCTAAATATAACAAAAGAAAGTGACTTTCATTCTAGAAAGGAATATGCACAGATGTTACCGCCTTTCTGAGAGGGCTCATTTTTTTGTCCTCAGAGGTAAATGCACATTTGACTAGACGAGGATATTTGCAGTATCTTCTTTGGGATTTTGGCTGCAACTGGAAGCAATACTCCTCATAGGTTATGCATGGCAAAGTGTCAAACTATTTTGGGGGGCAATTTTTGGCTTGTTTGACTTCTGGTGTTGCCCCAACTCATGCCTGCATTGCCGACATGGGAGGCAGATCGCTCCCTTGTTAATCAGGGTGTTTAATGCAAGGGCTAATGAAGTGATATGCAACCACAGTGCAACTGTTAAGCTATGGCGTTTGCTTGCTGTTATTCATGGTGTAGGCATTTATGCTTTTAGTCTTCTGAAGCACCAAGCTACATGTGAAATAATGCTCCAAAGCACTTTTAGAGGTGGCAGCTAGCTTTGTGTCCTAATCCAACACTCTCAGGTCCAGTCCGTGAGCAGCAGGGAGAGAAATCATCACCCAAGATATAGTTTGAATTAACATGCAGTGTGTATTTGTGACTGCATAGAACAAGAAGGAAATGTACATACTTACCTAGAAATAAAGTGTTGTCACCAATGTTTCAAGAAACTGCTAGGGTATCAACCAGAGCTCTTATATTAAAAAGATAATGAAAATGATATTTGCTTGGCTTCTGTTTATGTGGATGGAGTTGGCATTGAAAAAAACAACAAAACTCTAAGAATTGAAAGCATCAGGTTAAAAAATTACATAGCTATGGAGTAAAATTTTATTTGACTAATAAAGATGAGAGGTGTCATGTGACAAACCCAGTATGCTAAACTTAGCAGAAGGCCAGATGTGTTGTGCCTAAGTGCCAGTCCATGAGGGGCATGGAAAGAAGCCTGTAAGTGAGATGAGAGGGAGAGAGATGTGTTTACGAGATGTTCCCCCACATCATAGGGGGGACGCGTTGTCATATACATGTCTTATCATATACATATCAAATCACTTGCTCATGATGGAAGGTGATACTCCAAGGGGCTTGTTCAACTTGCTCCTTCATGGGACTGATATGAGAAATATTGAACAGGTGATATGGTATGGATGTAGACCACACAGTACAGATGCAGACAGTGGACATCAACATGATCCCATTGGTGCTGATCAGCTAAATACCTTCCCTGCCTCCCTAGAGAAGTGATTCCCTCCGTACCACCCCCGACAAGAAATTGTTGGCAATGTCTGAGACATATTTGGTTGTCTCAACTGGTGGGGATGTTACTGGCCTCTTAGTGAACAGAAGCCAGAGATTTTTGTTATACATACCGTAACAGACAGAACAACCTTATTCCCTACCCCGACAAAGGATTACCCAGCCCCAAATGTCAATAGTGCCAGTGTTGATAAACCCAGTTCTAGAGTGAATCTGAGGCCAGAGTTGAATTCCTTGTAAGTGGATGGGCTGGCCAGCAGGGGGCCTCTTCTCTACCCTTCTCTCCACACAGCATTTAGCATCTCTTCTAAATAAATGTTTAAACAGATATTTGAAGAATATTATCTGCAGGGACACTAATTAGCCTGTACTGGATGCTCCTAGTAATATATCTTGGTGTATATTTGGCTGGGTCCTTGGTCAAATCTTCTAAGAGGTTTAAACATGTCATTTCATTAGATCTTTACATAACCCTATAAAACCGAAGGCAGTATTAGGATATTTCAAAAAGAAGGGGAAAAAAATCCAAGCCTCTGCTTTTAAGTGAATCTCTCCTGGTATTATTTAGAATCAAATAACATAGCAACCAACATCTTATAACATTGTTGGTTTTTCTGGAACATGGAAATAAACCTTATTCTGCACCTAGGAAAAGACTGGGAAATTGATATTTCCTAGTGACATTTCAAAGCCACAGATTTAAAAGAATTGACAAATAGAATTATTTCGAACCTGGTTATTATGGAGAGAATGAGCTTGTTAATCCATGCATGGAATACTTCCTGCCATGTAACAGCATGAGAGATGATACATTGCTATATACAAAGAACTGTAACTTTTTTATTCTGGTCCCTGTATGTGTGGGGACATAATACCCAGGGAATGTAAATCTCTTAAGACTTCAGAGCCTGATTTGTTAGATGGAGCTGGTATTTCCTTACCTACTAGGCTGATTTCCTCAAGTCTGAGTGTAAGATCTGATCTTGATGCTGTATTAGTTTTGAAAGTTAGGCTCCGTTTTAAGTATATTACACATATTAATTCATGATGAATTATGATTTTTCCATTTTATGGACAAAGAAACTCAGGTGCAGGGAGATAACTGCCCAATCTCAAACCAGGGTTGAGCCTGGATTTGAACCCAGAGTTTATGCCATTATGTTGTGCAATTCCTCTGTGCTAGTGTGTGGCAGGATAGTGTGGTTGGACGTGGGCTTTTGAGTTGGCTAGAATCCAGACTCTGCTACTTCCTTGCCAGGTATTCTAACATCTTAAAGCTATCATCTCTTTATTTATAAAATAGAAATAAAAAAAAAAATCTCCAGTGTTGTTGCAAGTACAGTTGATTCTGCTTATTTGCTGTTGTTATGTTCTATAAAGTAGTTGTGAACAGTGAATTAGCAAATACTAAACTGTTGCACCTAAGAGAAATACAAGGTTAGGTGCCTGTGCGCTTGTGGTCACAACATTTTTGTCAACTAATTAATTAACACATAATCTTATTTTATGTGTGTTCCTTTTTAAAGTCATCTCTCAATATGCAGTCTTGATTCATTAACATTGGACAGTAGCACTGGAACTCATACCTGAATGAAGCTTATCTAACACATATAATTTTTTTCTTTAAGACATGGCATGTCCTTCTTATACTTGAGAACACTAGACAGTACTTCCACAGTATGCTTGGGCCATTTCTAAGCAGCAAAATCACCACTAAAAATCACAAAAATGTGAAAAACATGATACTAAATAGACTGCAAAAAGGACACTTTATTTATATGTAAGGGCTAAAATATAAGAAACTACTCAAAGTTTTGCCTTGTTTGACTTCAGCTGTGAATGCATGTGTTGGGCTACTCAAGTTTTTCATTATTCTTTGCATGTCTGAGAATGACTGCAAAAAATCCATGGGTATTGATTGGAATCACAAATAAGTTTTAGCAAGTAGGTGAATTTGCATATGCAGAATCTGTGAATAAGTGAGGACTGATTCTACATACCTATAGGTCTATAGTAAGTACAGGTAAACTAAAGTATACATAGTGTGTTACTGAGAAGCACATGGAAAGCGCGAACTAAAATAAAATCCTAAGTCCCCCTGCTGACTGAACAGACCTCGTCTTGGTCAAGGGGACCCCAGGACAATCTTAAAACTGAGTTTCCAGTCATGAAGGGAAAGGAGTTGGACATGCCTTGAGTTATATTCCCTCCCTTTTGGAGTTTATATACAACAATTGACCAGGATTAATGTTAAAATGGAGATCGTAAGACTGATAAAACAGACTCCTTGTGACAATAAGATACTAAATTATTAACAGGCCCTAAGGCCAGGCAGGGCAAAGGTTAAACCCCCTGCAGGTCATCAATATGCTTAACAGATCACTTGAGTTGGTATATTGTGGCTTGTCTCTGATCAACCGACTTCCTTAACTTAAAACATTGCAAGCCTTTAAACAAAACTTTATTTCTTCAACCAATTACAAATCAAAGAATCTTTAAACCCACTTATGGTCTGTAAGCCCTTGCCTGGAGATGTCCCACCTTTTTGGACTAAACCAATGTACATCCTCCGTGTGTTAAGATTTTACCTGCAATTCCTGTCTCCCTAAAATGTATAAAATCAGGACCACTTGCTCCAGACTTCTTGGACATGGCTCTGTGGGCAATGGTCACACATATTCGGTAAACCTCTTTAAATTATTTTACAGAGTTTGGGGTTTTATTACACTAACAAAAGTGTTCAATACATGGCAGCTATTTTTGTCATTTTAAATAAAGGTATGCTAAGAATCAATTCCCTTTTGGGCTGTTCTGTGCTGGCCTCCTATGGACTGGGAAGGCTCTTGTCCAGAGGGGACGATGTGGCTGCCGGAAGTGATCTTTCCATAGGCTGTCTCTGATCTACCTGCCCTCTTTACTTGAAAGTGTGAAGTAGGCAGCCAAGGAGTGGAATATATTGGATTGTGGGGGGTGTACTATAGAATGAGAGAAGGGAAGTTCAACCCCCTGTCTCACTCTGCATCATAAGGTTTCTGCTTTATATTCCACCAAAGTTTAAGCAAATGTTTCTCAAAGTGTGGTCCCCAAACTAGCATGTAGCATCAATATCACCTGGGAGCTTGTTAGAAATGCAAATGCCCACCCAGACCTCCAGAATCAGAGACTTTGTGGTCGGATCCACAATCTGTGTTGCGAAGGCAGTGATTCTGGAGCAGGCCAAGCTGTGAACCACTGCTCTGGTCCTAAACTCCTACGTCATTGAGTTCACTGAGTTCATTGATCACTGAGTACTTCGCAGACTACAGACACCCGTGAGATAAGTGTTTAGTGCCTCTTTTGTGATGATTAAAACTTGCATGGATTTTTCTTGGATTGCCTGAGGCCTAATCCTTTTGTTTGAATACAGCTCCCTGTTTGGTCCATGATAATTTCTGAAACCTCCTTATTAGGTTTCACTTCTTATTTAATGGTTGAGGGATGGAGCTTCTTTTTTATTTGAATTCATTATTATGCAAATACCTACTGGCCTCCAGGAAGATAAAGTGTGTGAATGGATTTGTCTTCCAAGCTCTAAGGCATATGGATTACCAAGATTTTCCTTTCACTTGCAAGAAAACGTTTGGGCCATTTCATTTTTCTTTTTTCTCTACCTGTTTGCTACCCAGAATTTCTTTATGGGTGTTATTTGACAACTCAGACTTTTCAGATTGTTGATATTCTATTTTGAAGATCTCCATTTTTTTTCAAGTTACTTATTTCTGCATTTATTTCACAAATAGGAATGAGACCATGCTCTTTGCTGGGCACTCAGCTAGATGCTGAGGATCCAGTGCTGAGTGTAACAGAAGTGACCGTTTCCCTGATGGTGCACACTTGTCAGTGGAGGGATGGACACCAAAGACTCGTCATACAAATAATCAGAGCTCTGAGAAAGTGCAAAATATAAATACAATCTGGTCAGTAAATGTGTCTCTATGGATTTGACATTTGAATAGATTTTTTAACAGATGTGTAAAAATTAGCTAGGCAAAGGTAGGTATAGGTGGGGAAGGGGAGGAATGAATTTGGAAACAGGTCTTCAAGAAGGAATAAAAGTGGGGCAGGGACTCAGAAACTTGAAGTAAAGAGTGGTACAGGGTGGAGCTGCTCAGGTGAGCAGACGACATTTGCAAGGCTCAGCTCGTGCAGGGGATCATGGCAAATGGAAATTCAAGCTGATAGATCACAGAAAGCACATTCAGATGCTGATCTAATATTCTTACATACCATTGCATTGGAAGTGAGGATAGGGGTGCTACTCTCTTCATGGCCCCAAAGGACTGATGACCCAGGAATATTAGAGCTGACATTGGCCTGCATAATTTTGGTTGATTTTTTAAAAAATTATTTAGCCATTATTGAGGGCCTATTATCACTGTAGGTAGTCTGCTGGGTAGATCTAATTACTTGTGAGAAATAAAAGGATGATAGGTTTACTATACATATATATATATATGTATATATATGTGTGTGTGTGTGTG